>VUQH01054361.1:0-56582 GCA_015106775.1 Etroplus canarensis | reverse complement strand
CAGATTCAACCAGAAGCTCAGAGTAGTGAACAAGAAACTTTATTTTAATTAAACCAGGTAGAGCTGTGAGCGGTGTAAGGCAATAACATGTACAGGTGAGCGTCTCTATGGTTACTGGGTGCAGGAGCTAGATGGGGGGGAGCTGTGGCTGGCCTAGGGCACTGTAACAGAAGGAGAAGAGAGTCAGTGAGGTCCAGAGGCATATGAATGGATATCCAGTCTATGAGCCGTGATTTCTTACTTGTACACAGGCGGAGTGAGACAGGAGGGGGAGGCGAGAGACAAAGGTCTGGGTGAGTCCAAGGTTCCAAAAGGTGCACAGGGAGGCAGGCAGGAGAGAGTGGCAAGGAGACTGAGCGGGTTACCAGCTTCAGCAGTACCAAGGGAGTACCAACGTCCAGACAGGTTTGGGTTATGGAAAGGCGGTGGGTTGGACTTAGTGAACCGACTGAGGACACAGGAGAACAAGGTAAGTACGGCAGAATAGTTTCAACGAGAAGCATAAGGCCAAAACTGACATGGGTTAGCAGATACTCTGGCGAAGACTCGTTGCGAGTGCTGGTGTTATATCCTGCCAGTCTGATTGCCACCAGGTGGGAAGCCAGGGAGGGGCAGCGAGGGCTCCACCCGGAGGAGGAGGGCGGATGCTGTGGAAAATTACTGTGACTCACCCAGACCATGATAGTACCCCCCCTCAAGGGTCGCCTCCCGGCGACCGGTCTGCCTCCGACCTGCGGCGAGCCTTGTAAAAGTCAGAAATAAGAGAAGGGTCAAGGATCAGAGAGCGAGACACCCAAGACGGTTCCTCAGGACTGTACCCTTCCCAATCAACCAGAACGCCCCCTCCCCTGCTGACGGACGTCCAGGATGCGGCGGACCGTGTAGTCCGGGTGTGCATCGATGAGCCGGGCGGGTGGTGGGAGGTCGGCCGGAGGGCACAACGGGCTTGACATCACAGGTTTGAGCAGGGAGACGTGAAAGGTCGGGTGAATCCGCAAAGCTGGGGGCAGTTTCAGTCTGACCGCTGAGGGACTGATGACCCGCTCCACCATAAACGGACCGATGAAGCACGGGACGAGCTTACGTGACTGCGTCTTGAGCAGGATGTCCTTGGCTGCCAATCAAACCCTTTGTCCTGGGACGTACGTGGGTGCGGCCGACCGGCGCCGGTCCGCGTATTGGCGTTGGGGGTCAATCGACTCGAGCAGGGCTCGGCGAGTCTACGTCCATGACCAGTGACAACACTGGAGGTGGTGCTGGACCGAGGGGACCGTGAGCTCCGCCTCTTGTTCAGGAAAAAGGGGGGCTGATAACCAATGGACGCCTCGAATAGAGAGAGGCCTGTCGAGGAAGAGGTGAGGGAGTTATGAGCATACTCCGTCCAAGGCAGGAATGTGCACCAGGTTGCCGGGTTATGGGAAGTCATGCAGCGTAGGGTGGATTCAAGTTCCTGATTCAACTGCTCAGTCTGACCATTAGTTTGGGGATGGTATCTGGAACTTAAGCATGGAGTGGCTCCCAGAGCTGTACAGAATGTCCTCCACACCTGTGACGCAAACTGTGGACCTCTATCAGAGACAATTTCTGTGGGTATGCCATGCAAGCGGAAGACCTGTTCCACTAAAATCTGGGTGGTTTCTGTGGCTGTGGGGAGCTTGTCTAGGGCTATAAAATGGGTGGCTTTAGAGAATCTGTCAGTTACTGTTAGAATGACCGTTTTCCCTTTAGAGACGGGTAAACCTGTAATGAAGTCTAGGGAGATGTGTGACCATGGGCGGTGTGGAACAGAGAGTGGTTGTAACAGCCCGGACGGGCGCTGAGTGTTAGGTTTATTTCGAGCACAGATGGAACGTGCGGCAACATACTCTCTGACATCCCTGTCAATCGTCTCCCACCAGAAGTGTCTCTTAATGAGTGCACTTGTTCTCCCGCTTCCGGGATGGCATGTGAATTTAGCTTTATGAATCCAGTCGAGCAACTTCAAACGAGCCGCCATGGGGACATAGCGCCGATTAGCCGGTCCGGTGCCAGGATCTGGCTCATCCTCTAAAGCACGATGGATCTCCTCCTCCACCCCCCACGTGACGGCTCCGATCCGACAACTGGCAGGCGGGATGGTGGGGGCTTCGGGTAGCCCGCTCGCACGGTCAAACTGGCGGGACAGAGCATCCGGCTTGACATTACATGATCCTGGGCGATAAGAGATGGAAAAATTAAACCGGTTAAAAAATAAGGACCAGCGGGCTTGGCGTGCGTTGAGTCTCTTAGCAATGCGAAGATAAGTTAGGTTTTTATGGTCGGTCAAAATAACAAACGGGTGTTCTGCCCCCTCAAGGAGGAGCCGCCACTCCTCCAAGGCCAGTTTGACAACGAGCAGCTCCCTATCTCCGATGTCATAATTTCTCTCTGCCGGGGAGAGAGGACGGGAGAAAAAGGCGCAGGGTTGAAATTTGGAGGCTGGCCCTATATGCTGAGATAATACTGCCCCCACCCCGACATCCGACGCGTCCACCTCCACAATGACTGGCTTGTGATCAGGGTGGATTAAGACCGGCGCGGACATGAATAACTCTTTTAGTCTGGAGAAGGTGGCATCAGCCTCTGGGGTCCAAACAAACGGAAGCTTAGTGGAAGTGAGACAGGTTAAAGGTGCGGCTACTTGGCTGTAATTCCTGATGAAGCGAAGGTAAAAGTTTGCAAAACCCAAAAAGCGTTGTAGGTGTTTCCGAGAGGTTGGGACCGGCCACTCAATGACTGCCTTTATTTTTGCGGGATCCATCTTCACCTGCCCCCCTGCAAGTATATAACCCAGGAATGACACAGAAGGCGAATGAAATTTACATTTCTCCACCTTGACAAATAATTTATTCTCAAGCAGCTACTGGAGCACAGCACGGACATGGGCTTGGTGTTCTTCTATGTTCTTAGAAAAAATCAGGACGTCGTCTAAGTAGACGAAAACAAAACGGTCCAGAAAATCCCTGAAGACATCATTCACTAGATTTTGAAAAACGACTGGTGCATTTGTGAGGCTGAATGGCATGACAAGGTACTCGAAGTGACCTAAATGAGTATTGAAAGCAGTTTTCCACTCATCTCCCTCTCTGATTCTGACTAGGTGGTAGGCGTTTCTGAGATCTAGCTTGGTGAAAATAGTGGCACTGTGGAGAGGTTCAAAAGGCGGAGCTGATAAGGGGTAAGGGATATTTATTCTTAACAGTGATCTGATTTAGGCCCCGACAGTCAATGCAGGGACGAAGAGAACCGTCCTTCTTACCAACAAAGAAGAAACCAGCTCCAACAGGTGAGGACGAAGGTCTGATGATGCTGGCAGTTAGTGAGTCTTTAATGTACTTTTCCATGGCGGCCCGTTCGGGGCGGGACAGGTTATACAGGCGGCTGGAAGGCAGGGTGGAACCGGGTAATAACTTTATGGCACAGTCATAGGGTCTATGGGGTGGGAGAGAAAGAGCATTATCTTTATTGAAAACCTCCTGAAGGTCATGGTATACAGCAGGAATGGAGGAAAGGTCGGGGACCGTGTTCTCCTCAGTCAGAGGTTCTGCGGCCTCTGGTGGAGGTGCAGAAACGAGGCAATTGGCATGGCAAAAGAGGCTTCAGCTTATCACTTTTTGTCCTATCCAGTCCAAGTGGGGAACAGCTGAAAGAAGAAGAAGATTTATGCACAGCTCTGTTAATGTCCCTCCATAACATTTCAATCAGGTTGAGGTCTGGACCTTGTGTGGGTCATTGCAACACATTAATTATTTAGTTTTTCAGTCATTCCATTTTGGATTTGTTGGTATACTTAGGGTCATTGTACTGCTGTTTGATCCAATTACAACCATGCTTTAGCTATTAGACAGATGGCCTCACATTTCACTCTACAATACTTGGTATACACAGGAGTTAAAGGTAGAGTAAGTGACTGCAAAGTGCCCAGGTCTAATGGCAGCAAAACAAGCCGAATCATCACTGCTCTGCCGTGCTTGATAGTTGGTTTGAAGTGTTTGTGCAATACGCTGTATTTGGTTTCATTGAATGTGGCACTGTGAATTATAGCCAAACATCTCCATTTTGGTCTTGCCTATCCAAAGGACATTGTTCTAGAAGTCTTGACTGTTCAGATGCAACTTTGTAAACCTAGGCTGTGCTGCCATATTCTTTAGAGAGCAGACGCTTTCTCCTGGAAACCCTTTCAAACAACCCATACTTATTCAGTCTTTTTCTAATTGTACTGTTATTCATTTTAACATTTAACATGCTAACTGAGGCCGATAGAGTCTGAGAGCAGCTCTTAGCTTTTTTGCAATTTCTTTGAGCATGTCTAACACTGGAGGAAATTTGCTGGGATGTCTACTACTGGAAAGATTGTGGCATTGTGTTCACACATACTTGAATGCTTCAGAACAGCAAACTGTCAAAACCAGCTTTTACAGAGGTGGTCACACTATCTGATGGACAGTTAATCAAGAACATTTCATTAGCAGCAGCACCTGACTTCTACTTGGCTTCTTCTTCTTCTATGGAAGCGAGGGTGTCCTTAGGTTTTCACAGAACAGCATAGAGTCCCGTCAAAATTCAGTTTTTAAAATTACTGTATAAGAAACCTGCTCTTCTCTTCTTGTTTAAGAATATGCAACAAGGTGTCTGGCTTCTTACATGTTCACAAACATGTAACAAAGATCTCAGAACAGTGCTGCAGTGAGAGATATTAAAAGGCCAAATCATTTTTAGCAGTACCACCCTTTGTTAATAATGATTGCGTCTAAAGTTAGACAAAAACTGAGACTCATTCAGAATAGACATTTATAACATCTCCACTCCTGAACCTTTCACCATGTGCAAAGCTAAGACACAGGGTTTACACAGGCTGTAAGCAATGAATGCATTTTCACAGCAAAGCCTGTCTTCTAGATGCAGTGTCTGCCAAACTGTTCTGGCTTCTTCCAAATATTGAGTTTGTTACAATATTGAAAGAGTAGTTGGATGTTTTAGGCCCACATTGCTAGCCTGGCTCTGTCCTATGGTCACAAAACACACTAGCATCTGTACAGCTGACTTATTAATGCACTTGTTAGTGTAGGTGTTTTAAAGTGAGTTAAATGCCCAGCTATTTCTATTTCATGTGCGATAGGAATTGTTGGTGTGGCTGAGAGAATAGATGGTGACTGAACATGGCAAAAACTGTAGTCCAGGCACTGGTGGACAGTTCACTGCTGCAGACAGAGATGAAAGCTAATTGTTATAATAATTATCAAGACTACAGGGAGAAGGGAGAGAAAAGAATCTGATTATACACAAAGAGAGGGAGGGAGAAAGATTATCTGTCTGTGAGTAGACTGTCATTAACCTCACTTTCCCACCTTCATACACTCTCCATCTTGTGTTGTCTCCTGTCCATTGGAGTGCCAATCTATATCCCATTGTTCCCCTCATCTCTCCTGGGCCACACTAATTGAAGGCAATCTGAACATGCTTCTAGCAGACTCTTATCTCACCTCTCCCTCATCCCAAACATGTTCCCAAACAGAGCCCCCTGTACATAAATACACACCCACCCACCCCCTCAACCACACACACACACACACACACACACAACACTGTGCAGGACATATGCAGTCAAGCCTTTAGCCTTCATTGTTTAAAATATGGCAAATTCAAGCAGAAACCAACTTAACAGCACTATGCCAATATGAACAACATAAAGATACATGTGTACAGAAGAGTGTTGGTTTAGTGTACAACTATAGACGTGCATCTTCAGATATATCAGTTTACCATATTTAACAAAAACACCAATGTCTGGGGTTTCATAGGGGTTAGTTAATACATTACCATAAAGGCACAATAAAGGTTTGGCGCGATCACAATAGGGGTAATGCTATTACAGTTTGAGACTAACGACTGATGTCTGATGTCTGAGTGTGCAGAAAAACATGCTTTGAATATACGGCTCTATGATTCAGAGTCATGATGAGTGAAATCTAGTGAACTATGGGGATTGGGTGACTCATGCCATGTCACGCACAGTTCCCTGTTATAGAAGACTGCACAACAAGCATAACCCATTACTCTAGCAACTTGATATCCATAAACATAACATGTGGCACGCATACCCACAATCACAACCTTTTCTTTATATTCACACACTGTTTTTCACAGCTAAATACATGGCCATACAAGTGGTATAGCTAAGGAGACAAATAAAAAGATTAACTTACAATAAATAACTTTCACTTCAACTAGAGATAAGTTACTACAAGTTGAATGGAAACAACTCAGAGAAGAGTACACAGGGAGTACAACTGCAAGGGTGGAAAAAGTTTGACACCCACCAGCCACTTCCTTAGATACACCATGCTGCTACCAGGTTGAATCCTTTTTTGCCTTCAGAACTTAATAATTTGTGGCATAGATTCAACAAGGTGCTGATTTTTGGTCCATACTGACATGACAGCATCATACAATTGCTGCAGATTTGTCAGCTGTAAATCCATGATGCGACTCTCCTGTTCTACCACATCCCAGTGGTTCTCTTATTGGATTGAGATCTAGGTAACTGTGGAGGCCTTTGGGGTACAATGAATTCACTGTCAGGTTCAAGAAACCAGAAACCATGGCACATTATCCAGCTGGCGGCAGCCAACAGAAGATGAGTACAATGCAGTCATAAAGGGATGGACATTGTCAGCAACAATACTGGTGATACAATAGGCTGTAGTGTTCAATGATGCTCACTTGATACTAAGGGGACCAAAGTGTCCTAAGACAATATCCCCCACACCATTACACCACAACCAATCTGAACCATTGATATGATGGATTCATGCTTTTATGTTCTTTACACCAATTTCTGACCCTACCATCTGAATATTGTAACAGAAGTTGAGACTTGTGAGTCCAGCAACATTTTTCCAATCCATTTTGGTAAGCCCATGTGAACTGTTGCCTCAATTTCTTCTTCTTAGCTGACAGAAGTGGCACCCAGTGTGGTTTTCTGCTGCTGTAGCCCATCTGCTTCACAGTTCCAGCGATGCTCTTCTTTACTTTTTTTTTTTTTTAAAGCTCTTCTGCATATGGGTGGGCGGCCGTGGTGCAGAGGTAGAGCGGTCGACCTCTGATCGGTTGATCGCAAGTTCGATTCCCACCCTGCCGGCCGATGTGTCCTTGGGCAAGACGCTTAACCCCACGTTGCTCCTGATGGCCTGGTTAGTGCCGGTGCATGGCAGCTCTGCCGCCATCAGTGTATGAATGTGTGTGTGAGTGAGTGTAACTGTAAAGTGCTTTGGGCCTTAAAAATAGGGTAGAAAGCGCTATATAAGTAGACACCATTTACCATACCTTGGTTGTAACGAATGGTTATTTGAGTTACTGTTGCTTCCTATCAGCTCAAAGCAGTCTGGCCATTCTCTTCTTTGGCATCAACAAAGCCTTTTCAAACAGAGCAGGTCATCTTTGACCATGTTTATGTGCCTAAATGCATCCAATTGCTGCCATGTGATTGGCTGATTAGATATCTGTGTAAATTAGCAGTTAAAAAAGGCATATCTACTGAAGTGGCCAGGAAGTGTATACAACCTTTTGTGGCTACAAAATAGCTGTGCACATTCTGACTTAAGAAAAAAAATCTTTATGACACTTGAGTCAGGAAAAATTCAAAAGATGGGGGTTAATTTAGAAATAATTCAGATTACCAGACCTACTGACACCCCTAAATCACCAGCTGAGCTGTATGTGGTCAAGTTACATGGTGGGTAACACAGAACCTAGAAACTGAAAATAAAAGTTTACGCCATAGCTGTCTACATGTTTAAATGTCTCTACATGCACTTAATATAGCACTTAATATATATAAAATAGAATCAGGACCACAAAAGGTTATTTCAAAATGAATATCCACTGCAAGCAACAACTTGGGTTTTTTGACCAATACTATTTGCCTTTTGCCCAGAATAGAAGATATCAGTTTCTCACTTTCTTTGAGGAAACTACTGAAGACATTGCAGTTAAAAAGAATATTTTAGACAGCGTTTTAAATAATGTGATTTTAGTTTTTATTTATAAAAGGAAAATCCTCTCACAAAACAATATTATAGCGCTTTTCACAAGAATAAAAAGAACTGTTTTGTTAAGTTGTCCCAATAGTTCTTTAAGTACAGCTGCAGATACAAATTGATTTTATGAACTGCCAGTTATTGTTTACTGGGTAAATTTCCAGAGGCAGCGGCAGTGAAAGGAGGAGCTACACACAGATATACAAAGGCCATAATCATGCCCAAACAATCACACATCCCAACAGCTCACTCACACATTCTTTTAAAATATATAATTTAGAGCGAGAATGATACAAAGAGAACAGCAAGAAACAGACAAAGAGAGAGCCTGTTTGCCTTAGTGTAATTAGAGCACAAGAAAACAACCAGTGTGCTGGTAAATTAACTAAATGCACAGAACTAAACACACAGAGACACACACAAACACACACTGTAGCTGTACCACTGAGGGTAGATCGCCCTCTACTGACAGACTGAAAAAGGTCAGTGGCATATCTACTCAAACAAGTCTTTTCTAGAGCCCAAAGTAAACACAGAACAAAACTAAAAACTAATAGATGATGACATAATATGTAAATGCTACTACAGGGACAAAAGTGTCTTAAATCTTATCCCCTTAATTTTTGCAAATGAAGACTTCTCTGCTCTGGACAGCAGATGCATGAAAATGCTCTTGGCTTAGAACTGTGCAACCAAGCTTCAAAACTCATTAAATTCTAGACTTTAGTTTTATTTACTAAAGCCAAAATGTTGTTTAGTTCGGCTAAATATGTCTTCAATTACCACAGCAAAACTTTAAAAGCAGTGACATGGTTTGGAGTTACTGAACAGAGGTTCAGGCAAACTAACAGAAATAGGTTGAGTAAATTCATGACATTTCCCATGTTTTCCAAATTGGGTAAGCACTTCCTGCAGTATTATATCATCACCTTGTTAAGTTCCTATTTTTAATAGAGTGGCCCCTTAACTTAATTTCATTTTCAAAAATCCTGACTGTGACATAAAGCAGGGAAAGTCAAGCTGCACAAACTGCTAATCGTTGACTGTGAGACTGAGACTGAGAGGATGGACATATGTGTTCTTCCTGGACATAGTGTTACATCCCCTCACACCTCTGTTTGTCATGATGAGGTGATAGTGTGACCGTTCTGGCACCAGCAGATATAGAGAGCCCTGGGAATACTGTGTGGTGATGGAACAGTTACATCAGGTCTCAAGAGGAAAAACATACTGAGAGATTCAAGGGCAAGATGTGTGGGTGAGAAACAGACCTCATGTAAAGTGCTAAAACTAACACATGGGCCTTTAGCATTAGGCCATGGTGTATGCAAGTGAGCTTCTGCCCTACTGGGGATAGTGCCAACACTGGTAAATGCACAGATTCAACAGCAGTGCCCCGGTGAGTGTGTGTGCAGACATGCATGTGTCATGTTTAAGCCCGTTCACGTGCACACATTGGTATGGGGCGTCATCGCGGGTTCTCTGCTAGTCTGAGAAAATCACACGTCGTGTTCATTTCCAACCTCCTGCCAGGGACAAGACCTGCTGACAGCACCTCATTGTTATTTCTCCATGTTTGTCAAAAGTGGCATCTCGATGCACATGCACAAATACACACAGATGTTGTCAGCAGTTCCCATCTTTTCAGACACCTCTCACTCCCAAGTGAGAGACTTTGTCAACTCGTCACAGGCAACCCCCCTGGAATCTGCACACTTTCCTTCACAGTCCCATCTCAAAACCATCAGCTTCCTTTCCAGTTAATTTCCTAAAACTAAGACTCTTCACTCTGCTGAACTTTTTTTTGTTTGAGAGTGGGGGTTTGCTACCAGTAATGGCAAAATCTCAAATCAACAGCCTTAAAATAAGGAGTGTTTTGGATCACAGTAGGAGCTCTTTTAGCACAAACTCTTTACACATATGCAAACTCATGGGGCGAAGGTGTACTGTCAGTAAGTCCACCTGCATTCACACAGACCTCCTGTTCCCCCTGCCTGCAGCAGGCTGGCCCACTGCTTGTGTCTCCGTCTGCAAGCATCCCCCTTTTCCAGCTCAGCAGCTGAGAAAGTGCCAATCCCACAGTTTAAAGGCCCCACTGGCCCTGCCAGCATGATAGATAGTTTAGAAATGAGGACGCGTGTTTAAAAGAGAGGAGAAGAGGGGGAAGAGAGGGAGGGAGAGGAAAAAAGGCACGCAGCAGCAGCTGTCAGCCAACACAGAACCCAAGCTTCCATGACCAGGCTCTTAACAGAAAGAAAAAAAATAAAAACAAGGGTCTTCTTAGAGGTGAAGTCTAAGCTGACATGTACAGAAGAGGAGAGAACTCAAACAGATAAGAAGATAAAAATATGTAAATACAAACTGCCAAACAGATGAAAAAAGATTAGATTACTAAGCACGTGAAAGAGAGGGGTGTTCCAAAAGTTCTCTACAAACAGTACATTTACCTGTGCCCAGCAGTCTGACTGCTGCACTCTAAACTAGACTGAAATACAACAGCAGTACCCAAACATCTTTTTGGCAACAGTTACATTTGTCACCCTGGACAGATGCAAAACTGACGAGTCCCAGTTATCAGAGTCGTGCAAACTGCAATTTTAATATTTTCGTGAAATAAGTGTTTACATGATATTAAGTGCTGCATTAATAAACACAGAATCAAATAATATGATTAATTTAACATCTACAGTATGTGAATATTAGTCGGTTATTTGAGATGTCACCTTGGCCGGGGTAATCTTTACAGACTGTCAGTTTGACTCCTAATGTTCACAGCTCTAACACCTTCAACCCCTTCCAGCAACTATCGTGCAAACATATGCACAGATTCAACAGGTGGAATAACTAAACTGTCTGATGACTGTTAGGTGACACAACACAGCACTCACACACACACACACACACACACACATAGATAGATAGATAGATAGATAGATAGATAGATAGATAGATAGATAGTCTAAAACCTAAAGATAATGGTTTCTGTGACAGAGATAAGCAATAACTGATCATTTATCAGTTTTTTCAACTAATTTTTTCAGCTGCAGTGTTTCCCAGCCTTTTACCACCTGATAACCCCATCTCATTCTCAGTGTTCCTTTCTCTTGGTGATCATTGTAAATGCAGTCAAATGGGGCAACCCCTGTCGGTTTGGGCTCCATTTGCAGATGAGCCTTCTTTTCCCCATTGCTCTAATAGGTGCCCTGCCTAACACTCATTAAACAGATCTTAAGAACATCTCCATTCATCATTGCCACCTCGTTTATGCATCAATGCCTCTGTGCATGTGTGCATATATTCGTCTGGTAGGTCTGTGAGTGTGTGTGCAGCCCCAAGAGGTTTACTGTCAGTTCAGAAGAGGGAATGATGTAGGAAGATTAATATTGGTGTGACGGCAGAACCATGCCAGAGAGGAAGGGTCACTCATTACCCATCTGACCAGCCATCTCTAACCCAAACACATAAAAGAAAGTGCACACACAAAGACATGCACAGATAGCAGCAGCAAGAAGAAGCTTCTGTAAACTCTTCCCCATCCTAAATCACCACTCCGTTTTATTGTATATGCTAACTTTGTCTACACTCTCCCTATCCTCCTTTTCTATTTGGCTTTCATGTGCCTCTCAGATTTTATCAGGCCCAATTAAATATATCGCATTAGTCTCAATGGGAGGGGAAATGCCTGGTGTACAAAATGAATAGACTGTCTCAGACTCATCTTTATGGTCAAAGTGTGGAGGATGTATGGACAGAGAGAAGATGGGATGTGGTGGAGACAGGAAAGAGGTCAAATACTGCAATTACCACCCAATTGATTTCCATTGGTGTGACGGAGAGAATAAGTGTTACTCCGTCAATGCTCACTCAACCTAGCAGTGAATTCTCTACTGAGAAAGAGAGAATCCTTTCAGTCCATTCATTCATTCTGTCATTAATTAGTATGCTCATTTAATTTCTTGCAAATGTTTATTCAGTGAAGCAGTAAATGATCAAATCTACACTGAAATAAGTTCAAAAATTGCCACAGCTCTTCTTTGGCAGTATTTAAAATCACCTCTCAATTCAGCTGTACATTTCCTCAGCCTAAAACCACAGAAAAAACATTCTTCCTAACGTATCATTTGGTGTTATTTAAGCATTTTGTTAAATCCATAAATAGGTTAAGATAATAATGCTTATACCCTGATCATTGCCCTAGTAAAATTACACTTGCACTTAAAATGGGGTAAAATGATCTCACCCCACTGGCAGTGGAAAAATGTAATTTTGGGACATGGGGAAAAGGAGAGTAATAGGAGGGGACGGCTCCTGTGCTATCAAGTCAAGCTCATTCTATTTCTGACGTTTTATATGAGGTACATATACAGGCTATCATAAAGTGAGTATGTATAATCAGATCCCATCCCATGTCAAAAGCCCCTGTTACAAATAATATTAAAAACTCTGAAATAAACACTCTTCCTTGCCTCTTCTTGGGTCCTACATTGGTCTATCACATATCTCTTTACTCTCCTCTTTTTTTTCTCATTTTGTCTTTTCATTCCCTCCTCTGTCTTCCTCTCTTTTCTTCTGCCCCCCCTACCTTCGGTCTCCTCTCTTTAGGGCCAGACTGTGGTTTGTCGATAGAATCAGTGGAAAACTGTTTGGAAACCCAAACCTCAGTGAAATTATTTGATTACAACCTCCGATTACTTGCTGGTTTGGATGCATTAAAAACTTGCTGAGAAGTAATGATTTCCATTTTGTGTTTGAGTTGTATTTGCTGTGGTTTCTTTCCAAGGACAGCGCATTACAGTTACTTGATTTTTCAGTTGTTTGGACATTTTTTAAATGATGTAGGAATACAGATAAAACTCAGTGAGCGAAAGGAAAAGGGACAAAAAAGACAACCACAAACTGTTAAACAAAAATGGAAAACTTGGATAAATTACCCAACTACTGAAATCCTCCCACTCAACACTGGAGCATATTTCTCATCCTATAGGGAAAGTACCAGTTAGTCTGCAGCAGTTGACTAATTAGCCAAAAGTTACAGAAATATGACCCTGCAGTACAACAGGAGATAGACAAGGACTAATTAAGGCTACCTTGTCTCTCACCAGCAATTAAAAAACAACAAAGCGCTGCAAATTTTCACCCCAAATCACTCCGTCTCTTTGTCTTTTCCTCTCAAACCATCTCGGCCTAATTTATCCTTTTCAATTATCTGCAGAAAAATTAGCTCCTTCAAATCACAGTGTCATGGCAGAGAAGTCTGTAATGTGAAAAAGTCACAGCAAAAAACTGAGAAAGAGATGCTAAAAGGGGAAACGATGTGGGGACTTTGATGACGTAGTTCATCTGGTGATGAGGGGATATTTGCAGAAGGTTGTGTTTTTACACATGTGTATACAGTACAATTTTTGTGCAGAATTAAATGCATTTGTGTGTGTGTATGTGTGTGTTTGGGGTGTATGTGCATGCAAGTGTGCATATGAGCGCATGTGATTGGGTTGTTTGGCAGGTAGAAGGCTGTGAGTGCAGCCTGTCACAGCCCAGCCCTGATTACTCTGCACCATTCATCAAAGTGTCACCTCCCTGACAGCCGCTAATAAATATACTGCCACAGACCCCCACTCGCACCTGGCAGCGCACCACATTCACACACACTTTAAGTACACACCATACCACCACCCCCTCTTACACACACACTCATTCTGCCACCCCCAGCAGCCCAATCCAGCACCAAACACAGCTCAAGCAGCAACACATCCTAGAGCTCATTTGCTAATTGCTGCATTTCCCCTCAATTCCGTTTCTGTCTTGTTCAATGTCAACAGGAGCGAGAAGATTTAAATAAATTATGGAATTTTATAAATAATCAATAGAAAAACATGTAACAATACTTCCTTCCATGTCTTTTGCCTTGTACTTCTTACTGTCATGCTATGACATATTTTCACTCATTTATATTTGTGAGCATACATTTGAGTTTAAATGAAATTTTCTTTGCATTTCTCCACACTTAATCACACATTCCAAAGTATAACTGTTGGGGTTTTTTTTTTTTTTGCTCTCACATTTCTCTATTAATATATCTTACTTTTAGCTACCAAAATTACTGTAGACAACTGAAACAATTTTACAGCATATGGTAATGTAATGTTTCAAGAAGCCACAAAAAAAACAAGGACTGCTACCTCAAAAATGTGCATTTCCATGTAATTGCTGGTTTGCTTTCCTTTATTTTACTTCATTTGTAGTCAGTGTGGAACACACACCCCTGTGGTCATCTTTCCTCTGTTTGTCTATGATTAGGCACTATGTGCCTGCTACAATGATTTGCTCTCTTACAGTAAGCGCAGCCTCTCCACTCCTGTCTCAGGTCTGGCAGATGCTCCCCGGCTCCCCCTGTTGGGAGACAGATGAAGCATGTGACTCAACAGGGCTGTGTGTGTGTGTGTGTGTGTGTGTGTGTGTGTGTGGGTGTGTGTGTGTGTGTGTGTGTGTGTGTGTGTGTGTTATACATTGCGTGGGACTATGGTGATCTGATGGCGGAAGCGTGGATATTGGTGTATCCTGCACTGGAAGGTGTCCTTGCCAAGCTGTGTGTGTGGGTTCGTGTAAGTCTGTGGGCAAGTGTGTGTGGACACGTGGCTGTGGGCATGCTGTGCTGGCAGATGGCATTACTGCA
This sequence comes from Etroplus canarensis, assembly GCA_015106775.1. Lineage (NCBI taxonomy): Eukaryota > Metazoa > Chordata > Actinopteri > Cichliformes > Cichlidae > Etroplus > Etroplus canarensis. Next base: position 41,852 of record VUQH01054361.1, on the reverse strand, counting down.
TTGCCGGGCCACCCTGGCTAACAGGGGGAGGACAGGGAGAAGGTGGGAAAGGAGGAGGAAATCGGATGTGAGTCAAAGACAAGGTGGGTGAGGACTGTTGTAAAAACGAAAGGGGAGGAGGTGAGGAAAGGGTTGAACAGCTGAGTTATTATAAGGAAGATGGGATTGATAACATGATGAATGAATGTATGAGAAAGGTAAGCAGGAAACAGACAGGAAGCAGTCCTGCCAAACAATTTCACCTCCGCCTTCACACTTTAACACAATATTTGAAACTAAATTTTACTGTTCTTCAGTATTATTTAATCCTTATTGTACCAAATATCAATTTTGCTTATTGAAGCCCAATTCAGTGGTGGTCAGTTGCCAGCTGTGCTTCATTTTGTACTGTGTGCATATATGCGTTTGAGGGTTGGCTTGCGCTGCATGCCTGCTGGGCAGCAGGGCTGGGCCAGGTGTGGAGTGGGAGCAGTGGGAAGACTGGGAACAGTGGGCCTGTTAATTAGAGAGGGGTGATTAATGGGACAGCAGAGAAGGAGCACTGTGTTAGGGAGGAGATATGAAGGAAGGAGGGAAGGTTGAGTAGGCAAGTGAAACTGTGGAGTGAGGAGTTAAACTTCTGAGAAAGAGGAATGTGTGATCATGTAAAAATTAAGAACATCTAAAATAAAGTATATATAAAGCCATCAATGCACATCATTAATTGTGCCCTAAATGCCCAATCAGTGCAGCCTAGCATGTGTTACCTGCATGAGACTGTATCAGTGCCGATCCATGTGAGCTGGTGTGCATCTTTGATGACATCTGCCTTGAGACTGTGTGTATTATTGAGATGTAAGAAGTGGCGTTGTGACAAACACTCCTCAGGGGATGTGGCGTGTAAACACCAATCATTTGGCAGATGCGCTGCAAGCAAATTGGCAGTGTATTCCCCGCGGCCAAGCCACACGCCATTATCAGGATTGAGACTAATCGTGTGCCGTCTCCCATATGAGGAACAATTAATTCACACTGAATCAAACTGAAACAGAGGAGAAGAAAAAGTAAAGAAGATTGAACAACAGAAACGGCTTGTGAGGAAAGAGAAGATGAAGCAAATGAGATAGGCAACATTTGCATGTCATTTGAACCATTTTCAACTGGGATCAAAACTCGCTAAAAATAAATATTGCTTTTAGTTTTGCTTTCAGCGTGAGTCCATGTATTCAGAAATGTTTTAACTCAGCAAAACTTGGTACAGAAGCACACAGAGAAGAGAATAAATGACAAATGAGGAAGGAAGGATGTAGAACTGGAGGCTAAGAGCAGGAGAAAATTGACTTGAGACAGAGTTCTAAGAAGTAGACCAACACTTATAAATGTATTTCCACAAAGATATGACACCATGATAGTTTTACACTGTCTGTATTTCTAGAAAGATGACGCTTTCAAGGAATCATTAATATGAGGTTTCCCCATTCTCACCTCAATCCAGTCCTGAAGCATTGTAGTAGTGGGCCTGCACAGCCAGACGCCAAGCCATTATTTCCTGCCTGATTGCTCTGCGGCCAGCGCGATTAAGGAGAAGACTAAAAGGTAATTTTTCACTATGATGGACAGAAGGAGAAAGAAACGTAGAGCTGGTCTCAGTTTAATCTCCTGCAGACGGAGGGAGTGAGGGAGGGACAGCAGCAAGAGGAGGGAAGCCATCATTTGCAAGGGTACAGCACCTAAATTAATCGCCCAGCCTGATGGTCTTTCGGATACAATAAGTAGCATTATAATAAAGAAGACCACATAAAAAAACAGAGACAGGTGACAAGTAAACCCAATAATACACACACACATTGTAAAGATCAGTCATTTAACCTATACGATTACAGTGAAAATTGTACCCCTTTTCCAGGACAGTTTGTCTTTCTGTATAAAAAGACAGACAGGACAAATGTGAGAGATGAAGACACTGTAAGAGAAAAATAGGCAAATGACTACAGAGGGGCCCTTTTACAAGCCAAAGCAAGACAGAAAAGTCAGTGCAAAAGGGGTGTTTTTAAGCTCTTACAATTCATCACTTTGTCACTGGAAAGCCAGGTTGTGTATGTATGTTCTAAGTGGTGATAACAACTTCACAGAGGAGGTGCAGAGGAAGGGAAAGTAACACTTCACCGTGTGCAAGAGCAGAGTGGTTGTCAACTTTGAGGAAAGATTTATTCAGATATGATAAAGAATCTGCTCAGCTGAAAAGAAAGATGATGAGACACTGTAGTCATACATCATTCAAAAAAATTAAAAGTGCTACTGTATATCAGCAGGTTTTACGCTCTTTGGGGTATTCACAGACAACTTACAAAACAGTTAAGTCACATATCATACATTAAGAGATACAGCTATCATATGGTTTATTTACAGCAACCCCAAATGTGGGGCATAAGCTGTTGGCTGACACCAGAAAGTTTTAACTGTGATGGTAAAGAAACAGTCACTTAGGTTGGATGGGTGCAAGAGTAAGGTAGCATTTATTATGATGACTCTAAATGCACAACTTCAAACAGCTTTTATCTCTATATGATGTGACAGAGTGGATGTACTTAATATGGTCATCTCATGTACAGAGCTCTGTAAGCACAACAGCCCCGCTTACTTTCTGTTTAAACTGTCTGCTTGGGAGAGGAAGCAATCAGGAAAAAGTTGGTTAGTCAGGGTAGAGATTGTTTCAAAGAGTGGATAAACTGAACTGCTGCATACAGACCCAATTTAGATAAATAACAATTACTTTGAACTATGAATCACTCAGAGCAAATTTCCTACAGTCCAAAAAAATATGGAGCATAGATGGGCATGGATATGAGAATAATAGGTCCCATTTAAAAGTGAACCTGGTAACTTCTGTATGTACTTCTATATGTACTTAAAATGGTACATATAGCATATATACACCTTTTGGGCAAAAGTATTGGGCCACCTATGCATCACACCTACAGGATCTTCTATGACATCCCATTTTGAACTCATAGGCATTGTATGGAGTTGCCCCCCACCCCCTCTACAGCTATAACAGCTCCCACTTTTATAAGAAGCCTTTCTACAAGATTTTGGAGTGTGACTGTTGGAATTTTTGCCCAATTGTCCAAAAGAGCATTTGTGATGTTAGACACTGATGTTGGATGAGAGGGTTTGGCTTGAAATCTTCTAGTTCATCTCAAAGGGATTCAGTAGAGTTGAGGTCAGGGATCTGTTTGGGCCAACTAAGTTCTTCCACACTAAGGTCATCCAACCATTACTTTATAGACCTTGCTTTGTGCACCAGGGAACAGTCATGCTGGAATTGAAAAGGGCATTTCCAAACTGTTACCATACAGCTGGAAGCATAGAACTGTCCAAAGTGGTAAGCTGAAGCATTGAGATTTCCCTACCTAGCGTAGGCGACTTGCATACACTGTGCACCTTAGCAGAGAGTAGTATGCCATTTCATGGTTGAGTTGCTGTGGCTGCTAGATGCTTCCACTTTGCAATAGTACTACTTATAGTTGATTGTGGACTGATTTGTTGTAACAGTGGCATTCTATTACAGTGCCTCTCTCCAATTCAGTGAGCTGTTTAGAATTACCCATTTTCCCAAAAGTTTGTATAGCAAGAATGCATGGATAGGTGCTTGATTTTATACACCCGTAACAATGGAACTAAATGAAACACAATGATTAAGAGGTTGGACCCAGTACTTTTGTCTATATAATCTGTATAGCAAAATACTGTGCATCCATCCATGAGGAAAATATTTTTAGAGTTTGCTGATGCCAGAATGTGACCTTTGCTTTGCTAAAATTTAACTTGGATCCTTTTTATTGTTAATGTTTGAAAAAATGTGGTGCGTGAGGTTTGAACTTTTTTTTGACTTCTTTGACTTCTAAGACCAGCAATTTAGAAAAACTTTGAGAACCACTGATCTAAAGCAACCTGAAACTGTATTGTTTTGATGGCAAAACAACATTTTTAAAACAGCCACAAAATCTCCCATCAGAGAAGTGTTAAGCTATTTTTATTGGAGTAATTTTCATTCAGTTCACTAGTCAACTAATTAAATAAATATGGTATATGATATTTGAATATGTCACCCAATCTTCATTTAGTAGTGGCTTAAAACTGATCAACTTCTGACTGGAATATAAATGAAATGGGAAGCTGTGATTAATTCCAAGCCTGAATGCCAATATGTGCTCTGCTCAGCATTCTCATTATGAGATATGCTTAAAATCAACTCTGTTTTGTTAATACATTAATATCTTTCATCACCAACAGATAGCAACACCTTTCCTCTCAGTGCTGTCCTGGCAACTTAACGGGAGAAAGAGGTTTATCAGCTTGTTATGTCAATCTCTCTACCCCCTGCTTTGAGGTTTTTAGCCTGTGTGTGTGTTTGCATGTGTGTGTAGTACATCTGTGTGCATTTGTTTGAGCAATTGTGCATATCAGCATACTCTTGAATAGAGTCAGTCGGCTCGCTCGCAGACCCAGTTTCACTCCCATTGAGTGATTGTGAGTGTGTGTTTCCCGCAGAGCAAACATGTTAGTTCGTCTGTTCACACAGTGGGCAAACAGCGAAGGGGGATCATGAGCGGTGTTAATGGAGAGAAGACGGACTAGGTAAAGGGTAGACTGTGGAGGCAGAAGATGATAGAGGGGATAGGGGTTATAATTTAATGTGGAGCAAGACTTGCGTCAGTACTTAATGCAAGTGGTTGCTCGTGTTTATATGTGTGTGTGTGTGTGTGTGTGCCTGTGTGTGTATGTGTGGGTGTGTGTTAGAGCCACAGGGCAACCTTGGAGAAACTCCACTAATTGCGACCACTGGGTTTTACCTGAGGGTCTACTCTGGCTAATATCATTAGCTAATCTGCTGTGTGTTGTCCCCTTTGCCCTCTTCATCAGAGCACCCCACTCTAGTAACACAACCAGCGGCATCCACTCTCCCCCACCCCCCACCTTACACCCCATGCCTGCTTCCCAGAGCCCAGTGCAGACTGCTGAGTCCGGGCTTGTGCTGCTAGAAGGGCCCTGCATCTGGGCTCCACTGACAAAGAAGATTAATACCTCAGACACACAGACACACATGCAAGGGCATACTCACACACATTTCGCGCCCACGCAGCAAGGTACCCTCATGGATCCTCTTCAAATGCACACAAACACTCATTCCAACCTCATACTAAACTAAAAACATAGGGGTTCTCTGCATCCTACTTTCCCACCACCCATACTCTCTCCTCCATCCTGCCTACCTTTCTCTAGGCTGTGGACCACTCCAAATTTCCCCCTCCTTAGCACCCCTACCCCCAGTTCCCACTTTAAATAGAACCTCCAGGCCACAGAAAAACAACTTTCTGCTGATGCAACTGCTCCTTCATCCTTCCCATCTTTCCCCTCTTCCTCCCACTCTCATCACACCTATGGATATATCAAGAGCACGACTGAATATTAGCCCTGAGCTCTGCTGCAAACATTACATGCACATGGCTTTGAGCATGCTCCTGATATTCCCTGTAGGGAAAAAGTCCACAAGGCAAACAAAGTCTCATAAGTCTGTTTTCTTTCAAAACCAACAACATCCAGCTTGTTCACTGATTAAAAAGAATACCACAACTCCTGAACAATCTGGATGCTGTTAAAATAAGACTCGAGAAAGTTTATAATAAGGACATCTTTGATCAAAGTATGGCAAATAAATTGGCATCAATGCATAAGTGAACAAAAAACTGTAAAAGAAAAAGTGAGCACAATAAAAATTAATTTGTGTTTATTTAATCTTATTTTAAAGGAATTAACTGTTTGTTAGAGTCACAACAGACAATTTGCACTGCTGCCATACAGTCTACCTTTACAAACATTTGTGAAAGAGTGGGTTGCTCACTGAATTTGAGCATACAACTGTAACAGAATGCCACTGTTGCAACATGTCAGTTTGTCAAATTTCTTCCTTTCTAGATATTCTATCATCAACTGTAAGTGGTATTTTTGCAATGTGGAAGCAACTAGGAGCCACAGCAACTCAGCTATGAAGTGGCAGACCATGTAAAGTTACAGAGTGGGGTCACTGAGTGCTGAGGTACACAGTGTGTAAAAGTCGCCAACACACTGCTGACTAGGAAAACTGCAGAATTGCAAACCTCCTCTGCCATTAACATCAGTACAAAAACTGTGCACTGGTAGCTTCATGGAATGGGTTTCCGTGGCCGAGCAGCTACATGCAAGGCTTACATCACCAAACACAATGCCAAGTGTCAGATGGAGTGGTGTAAAGCATGCCTCCACTGGACTGTGGAGCAGTGGAAAACATGTTCTGTGGAGTGATGAATCACACTTTTCTATCTGGCATCTGATGAACGAGCTGGGTTTGGCGAATGCCAGAAGAAGGTTACCTACCTATATACATTGTGCCAACTATAAAGTTTGGTGGAGGTAGAATAATGCTATGGGATTGTTTTTCTGCAGTTGGAGTGGGCCTCTTACAGTAGTTCCAGTGAAGGGAATTCTTCACACTTCAGCTTACCAAGATCTTTAGGACAGTTTTGGGAAAGACCCATTGCTGTTCCAGCATAACTCTGCCCAAGTGTACAAAGCAAGGTCCATAAAGACATAGTTGGAGTTTGCTGTGGCAGATCTTGACTTACCCACATAGAGCCCTTAACCTCAGCTCTATTAAACACCTTTGGGATGAAAGAGAATGGAGATTGCAAGCCAGGCCCTCTTCATTGACCTCACAAATGCTCTTGTGGATGACTGGGTAAAAATTCCCACAAAAACATTCCAAAATCTTGTAGAAAGCCTTCCCAACAGAATAGAAGCTGTTATAGCTGCAAAGGGGGGACAAACTCCATATTTTTGCCTATGGATTTGGAATAGGATATCATAAAACCTCTTCTAGGTGTAATGTGGAGGTGGCCCAATACTTTAGTTCATACAGTGTCTAAGCACTACTCTCTTCCTGATTTGAATTTGCAATCAAGCCCTAATTTTCTCAGGAGATTTCATACCCAATGGCAGATAAAATTACAGAGTGAAAACAAGGTTTATAGGAACCTAATACTGACGGTGTTATTATTCTATATCAACTCCATCAACATGAACTTTAAAATTCTGACTTAAAGCAAAAGAAAAGTCTACTGCAATTTTAAATCCCCACAATCTGCAGATGCTGATTTCCAACTGTCCACACATCTGTTTTCAGGAACTAGTGAATGTGAAACTACTGACAATTATGACACAACCTATACTAGCTGTTTGAGCGAGGTCAAAAGGCAAAAAAGGAAGCAGAGAAGAAATTTCAAGGAAACAAGAGGAGAGGGTTATTTCCAGATGTGAATTATTTCTATACCTCAGCTCTGTGTGCTCAAAGTGGAAACTCCCCGGCATTCCCCTGCACGCTGCTGTGGTTTGGCCTACAAGAGAGTGGAGAGATTGTTGTTAAGGGGACTAGAGGTGTTGGCATAACCTTCTTCCCTTACATTCACCTGTGATGGCTTGCATGACTCAAGTACCACACCTGCCACTGGAGGCCATTTGTGTATGTGCAGGTACATGTGTGACTTTGAGTTGGAGGAAGAGAAAGAGAAAGGGAAAAAAGAGGTAACTGAATGGAAAAATATTTGACCGTAATGTCAGAGCAAAGAATCAGATAAAAGAGCAATCACTTAGACAAGGACGACTCTGGCACATCTTTGCACGCTTAAACGCCTCTCTGTGTCAGCACATTGGCTGCTTGTCAAAGCACAAAATGAGAGCAATAGAAAGAGACTAAGAAAGACCAACCAATCTAATACTGAAACCAAACCTGGTTGGGAAAACATGCACAGGAAAAGAATGAAGCTTCTGACCTTGTGACAGTATAAGTCCTCAGCCACAGAAGATGCTGAAGGGGTAAGTGAAACTGAGACAACCAGCAGAGACATCCACGAGAAATTCATAGTTTTAGAGAGGAACAACGAAAAGGCAGGACTTCACTAAAAGTATCCAAAGAACTCCAGAAAAAGAGGCAGGCAAGCAGTTCGAAGCATGTGGCGTGAACCGCTAAAAACCACATATGGGGTTGCAGAAAAACAGACTGATGATGCACACCCTGGAGTATATATTGGAAAAATGACAAAAAATGACACTGCAGTGTGGATGTTGAGATAAGGTAAATGTTTCTCTTAACATATTATTTTAGTTTTTTTATGTCAGCAGATGCAAACTATCAGCTTTTCTGACACTTAAATAGAGAAAAGAGCAAAATTTTGGTCTTTTAGTGACATTGACAGATAATCAGAAGTCCTATCTTATACATTTTTACCCTTAAAGACAGAAGTTTCATTGTATTATGTGAATTTAAATCATTAAATAATATAATAACCAGCCTGGTGTTTTCTAGTTATCAATAATGTATTCAGTCTTTCTTAATATTACATTGTAATCTACATTATATGACTCATGTACCAGGCAGAGGTGACACAGAAATAGCAACAAAAGTGGTTGTAACTGATTTGATATCAGGCTTTATAGCTTACATGAGAATATATCAAACTGTCTTTTAGACTGCGTGTGTGGGGGAAGCAGAGAAAATAGAAGTAATATTATTTAAACAAAAATAATAAAACACTTTTACCGTGTAATTTTACCATGAGTCATATTTCAATATCAGGATATAAAGGAGAACATTTGTGAACATTATAAAAATGAATAACTACAGTATGTGTCATGATCAAACTTGTAATGTTATTTGGGGTATATTGTTGGTGTATTCCTCCACTCGCTGCGCCCTATCAGACCGGCATTCCATGTCCTTATAAATAATTCATTTTTTAATCTGATTTACCAGAGCGATTCTCAGTGTGTTAGTCACATATTCAATAACGGGGTACCGTGAATAATCTGGCTTTGTATTTCTGTGATTTTCCCCTGTTTTCGGTGGGAAGGTCTGTCGGAGTCTGAAAGTAACTGGAAAAAGAGGAGAGGAGAGGAGAGGAGAGGAGAGGAGAGGAAAGGAGAGGAGAGGAGGAATCAGGTGTATCATCAGTCAACATCCTTACAAGATGACAATAAACAGATGTATGCAGTTTTTCTACACATCCATGTTTAGGATTACTTGTCCCTCTCATCTGGAGCCTGAATATCAGTGCTGTCGCTCCTAGCGCTTTCTCACCGCCACACATCTGGAGGGCCGGGGCTGCCTTGTTCAATGATTAAACAATTTCTCATCTGACAGTGAGAGGTAGGAAATTATCAGTTTTTTTAAAAAAATGAAAAAGCAGTCTTTTTTAAACAATGCAAAACTCCAGCATGAGTATATTGTATTTTTGTTTTTTGTTAAGGATCTGCATGAAGGCAGAAAAACACATTAACAATAAAAAGCTAAATAAGAAACACACATGAGACATCTTATTTTCACTGGCTCAGATTTCTGGTTCTGGGATCGTTTCCAGTGTTTCACCACAAAAGCACATGTGGAAAACAAGACAAATGATTTATAGTGGAATAAAATGTATGGAAGAATTTGTCTTTATAACACAAAGCAAATACATGCTTAATATTTTTCTTCCTTGATATAGCACAAACATGAGGAGTGTGGCACGGACATTTTGAGTGGTGCAACTTTCCTTTTCCCCCATAGTGCCATTGGTGCTGTTTCTTTTAGCCACACTGCCTGGCCACAAATACAGGCAAACATGCAACTGCAGTTCACCAAAAACCTCAAAACACTGCAGACACTGATTTTAATATGTTGCCATATTGTAGCGCTTTTTAAAAAAATATGTATTGTATAATTTACAATCATGCCAGCATGATATTTTTTCAACCACTGGCAACTAAGTCCCACAACAATAGAACTGGAGGTCAATGAAAGAGTTCATACTGTGTAAATATAAATTAAAGAATGTGCATGTGATGCCACAGAGATGGAAAATTACACAACAAGAAACAGTGCCTCGAAACAATAGGACAATGTCGTGCTCCTATAAGGACAACTAAATCATGAAGCATTTCTCCTAAAGGATGCATGATTGATTTACTGCCTTTAGTCAACAGAGAGCATTAACAGATCTTTTTTCTATGCGCTGCTTTTGCTATGCTGAAACTGAGAAGACACATCGTAAGCTTCATGAATTAGTGTGTAGGTGTGTAAGTCTGTGTGCACAAAAAAGAGAGGGCAAAAAGTACATCAATAAGGACAGAATTGGTGAGTCCTTGCAATTCTGAGACTTGCCTAAACAAGACTAAAAATATATCATTCAAATACCCAATTAGAGCACTCACTGACTCATTGTCTACTCAGCAAGCTTTATTCATATTCAGTGTTATTAAGTAACTAAATATGAAGTTATTGACCAATTCCTGAAAAAAAACCTTCATCTATTAACTCTATTATCATGCAATAATTTGTAACTTAGACACTTAACCTCTGACTGTTTGCTGCCAAAAAACAGGGACACGGAGTTAATCATAAATATGTCTTGTGAAAGAATGTGGTGTGACTCTGATTGGATCTTTCCAGCAAGTGGACAGGATGAACAACACTATCACATCTGCATGCACACCAGCCCACTAAAAATGTACACTGCAAGCTGCACAAAACCTCAACAGTTGGCTTGATAAACCTAGAGCACCCCCTAGTGTCACTTTTCTATAATCCACAAGGCCACACAGACCAACACAGTAACAGTCATACATACAATTAAGTACCAAAAATCTGCAAGTACTACAACATAAGGACGGCACTGTTGTAACAGACATGTCATCTGAAAAGTATAAATGCAACTCACTTCAAAAGTAAAGGTATGAAGATTACTAGAATGCAGATGTGACTTTCCCAGACATTATTATTTTAAATTTTTGATCAAATGGAAGATTTTTTTAATTAACCTTTAGAGAAGCTTGTGCTTTTAAGTAACTTTAAAGACCATCATTTAGTGTTTTCCTTTGTTTAATGTCAAGAGGTGAGATTTCATTGATTTTAACATGCACTTTAACACAGCACAACTTATTTTTGGGCAATAACATTTGTATAAATCAGTAGTTTACAACACCCTAGTTGAAGGCTGACCTAAGAGCTTTCTCTCAGGCTAGAAGGCAAAGATCCCAATTAGATTTTGGAGGGTTGAGTGCAATCTGAGGCCTGGCTCGGTATCCAAAGAAAATCCTTGGCTAAAGCTTAATGTGTGTTTCCATCCAGACTCTTCTAAATGTTAGTGATTAAAAAGGGAGATATGAGAGCCGAGGCGTTTCTGCAATCTTGCACATCCTAATTTGGTACTAGGGGAGTTAACGCACCTGCCAGCTTCCTGCTGACGAGGGTGATTTCTCAACTGTTGTTGTTCGTGCCGTCAGTTTAAGCAAAGGTGAAGACAGTGAGATAGGGAGAGAAGTCCAGGCTGGGCTAGACAGAGCAAACACGCACACACACAAATACACACACACAGATCCCTTGCTGCTGCCAATAAAAGGCAATTCTAACATGTGAAAATGTTGACTGCTTGATGATTGATGGTAGTTATTTGTGGCTTTCTAACCCTCCTTCTTTGCCTCCACTCCCCCCTCTTCCCCCCTTTCTACATCTTCTCCCTCCTCCTCACCCTCATCTCCCTCTCATCTTTGTGTTGCTGCCACCCAACATCCCCGAAAATGTGAAGATGATTAATAATGTGTAATGTTGTATAAGCGGCCTGCTGTCCATCATTCCTTCCTCTGACATTCTTCAAAACCTGAACTCAGGCAACATACATGTGCTCTCCAAACTCTGGATTTCAGGTAAAATACATTAAAAAACAGATGTAATTTTAGTCAGTCAGACTAGAGTAAAATATAAACTTGTAACAAACACATAACAACATAAATAATTTTTAACTTGTGTAAATAATCTATTAGGCCCTTGTAACATTTTAGTTCAGGAAAAGAAAACTTTTGAGGCTTTGTGTAAGACTCCTTTGTTAAAAAAAAAAAAAAAAGCTTGATTTTTCATTAGTGTATCTATATTTAGATGATGATACCAGGAGAGGCAAAAATAGAGACATGAAAACACAGACAAATGAGTGAGTGGCAGACTTGTTCTGGTGTGCTTTATTACTGCCATACCACCATCTCCCCATCCATCATTGGCTAACACTGTGCATCTGAGTTTGTGTGTGTCTGATGGAGGAAGAGGAGGGGGATAAGGAGAGAGGAAGAGGAGAGGACATCGGAGGCCACAGTGCAAGTTCCCCATCCATCATTCTGTAAAACCAAACTTTAGAAGCAAAGGAAAGGGTAAGGGGAGAGGCTGAGCAGAGATGTTTTCTCAGAATGATTATTTGCTTCCTTCCACTTTTCCTCAAGTAATCAATGAGGTAAAACCATACTTTCAATGTTTCACAGCACAGGAATTCCTCTGTTTCTTTGAGTCACCCTCTATAATCATCCCCTCTCCTGATCAACCCTTCCTCTGGATGGTCTACAGACAAACAGGGGAAGGGTCAGAGAGCGAGAGAGAGAGAGAGAGAGAGAGCGAAGCAGGGAGGGAGGGAAGGGGAGACAAGACAGGACAGGGCCTTTAGTCTAGAGATCATTACCTTTACATTATTAATGTATGGCCAAACCACAAAGGACATTCACAGACAATGAGGCAAAGAGTGACTGCTTCTCTGCTCTCTACACCAGAACCCCTCGTGAAGGTAGATTTTAGGAATGAAGTATGTTGTGTGCGCCCTAAAAGAATTCAAAAGACCATTAATGAACAAGGCATTCAGTGATTTTTTTTTGCAATGTGTCCTTTTTAATTCAACAATTTCTATATAATTTTATCATTAAGGCTGGCTGTCAAACTTCTTCTGGACCAAAATCTGTGCATATTATAAAAGACTTTAATTAAAAAATAAAATATGTTTAAGAAAACTGCAATAAAAAGATAAAAAGAAAAAAAATGCAATATTAGCACTAAATAATAACAAATAAAAAGAATTTTTTCTCAAAAGCAAATAAATGTGTGGAAAAAGTAAGCACATGTTTTTATGTATATGCAAGGCATGAAGCAGGTTTGGCAGACAATTTGGTGAAGCTGTGAGCATAATTAAGGAGTGTGCTGTGTGTTTCATTAAATGCTCAATATATCTTGTGTTTTCTGGATCATTTAAGCCCCATTACAGAACAGTGGCATTGCTTTAATTTCTAAAGTGCCTTTCAAAGGCATCACCTCAGGCGCTTATTTCTGCTCTGTCACACACACGTATGCATACGCATACATCTGTATGTACACATCATGTGCACTGAGTGCACACTTGCACACATTTGTGCTCACGTGCAAGAAATGGCAGTGCCCACTCACCTGCATTTTTACTCACATATACAACAAATAATGACAAAAATCACAGTATTGTTATAGTTTAAAACTTTGTCTTCTCTCTGATCTGCAACTGTCCCTCTGTGCATCGCCCTTTATAACAGATGACAGTAGCTTGCAGTAGCTGGCGCCACTGTCTTGGCTGCCAGAACCATTTAACTTGCCAGCTTGGCCAGAGAATGAACCCCAGGACTAACTGTGCCAAGGTCAGATTCTCTCTGAGTGTGTCTGTGTGAACACAGGGATGCTTGTCCATTTAGCTCAAGGTGTTAACGCTGATGAAGCTTGGTTAATGTATATTCACTGTTGTAAACGTTATAAGAAAAAAATCCTTCTGTACTCCTGCAAATTTGATCTTGAGTGGCTGCACGTGAAGGTATGTGGGCAGTGTCTGCTGAGCCAGCTGCAGATTGAAGGGAGGTGTAGGTAAGAGGAGTGTTGTTCAGAGCAATTGATACATTGTGAATAGAGTGGGCTTCCTGTCCGGGTTTTGTGGCTAAGGTGCTAAACGTTTCAGGAAACCAGATACACTTTTGCATCCTCTGAAGAGATAGAGGGCCAGGGTGAAAAGTTGGAGGAGTAAAGGAGTAAGAGAAAAGTATAGAAAGAGCCAGCCACTCTTATGCTTCTTCCTGTTTCTTCTATGAGTACAAGATTATTCAAACTGTTGGCACTATAGAAGCAGTGATGGCAGTTTGAAGTCAAAGAAGGGTTCATTTCTCAGCGAATGCCTTTGTTGTTTGTTCTCCTTCTCCTCTCTAATGAGATGGAATGTGGCTAAATTAGCAGCTGAGAGGCAAAGCTTCATTTACAAGACAATCAAATGATCCTTTACAAAACACACTCAATATGCATTAGATGTCGGCTTTGTGAATATAGGATGGCCTCTTTATGCACTCAAATGAGGAGGGGGGAGTATTTGGATGGTGCGTGGTGGTGAAAAATGCCAAACTGAAATCATCCATCACCATGCAATAAAAAGGCCTGCAGCAGTCTGAGTTGGTGAGAGGAGTGAGATGTTTGTAGTGGCCCACTGGGTTTCCCTCTGTGAAGGAGGGAATGTGTAAATGAACGTGTAAATGTTAAAAAATGTTCTTTTTATTAGACGAATTGCATCATTAAATCACATTATAAAAACAAAAAATGCACCATTAATTTCCTCCCCAAACAGCCGTAAGTACACGGCTCTTTGTCCCAGTGCCCATCTCTGTGTACCCCCATGGGGCGTCAATCTCAAAGCTATTCCATTCCATTATACTGATCAGTCCGGCAGGGGATATCTATGAACGCATGTGTGGGAATGGATGAGTCAGATGTGAAGACAAAAGAAAAAATAACTTTCTAATTGTGTGTAGGCTCGTTTCTCTGCCTGATAGCCAGACATGCCAACAAACAGGTAGTGTATCCTTTCCACTTTTTGCCCTTCCTCCATCAGGACATAAAAGGTGGCATGAATAATAGATGAGGAAGGTGATGAGATCAATCAGAGGCTATCAGTCCAGGAGATAGGAGTGGACAGAGTAGGATGTAGATCTGCTCTGGACTAGAACAGCAGGCCTGCTGTCAGAGATAGCAGGAAGAGGTGGAGATAAGCGCTGACCTGTAAAACATGGGGATGGCTTGACTAGAGAATCCAAATATATGTACAGAGTGGAATGAGAAACATCTCATTGCGAGTCTTCATCCACACCCATCCCTGCATGCATTGACCTCCTGCACCTCTGCATCTCACATCTATGGCAATGCCACCGTTGCATGACAAATGCAAACAAAAGGTTCACCTATTCATCACTGTAGAGAGGAAGGTGGGGCTAATTATACAGCTGTAAAATTATGACATTCTGCTGTTTGTTTGTCCTCTACAAGATTACAATGCTGAGGATGAAAGTGTAGAAGGGGAAAAAATAGCCCTACAGCTTCTCTGTGAGAGGGTACATGAAGGCACAAACACACGCACACAAAATACAGTTTGCATCTGTACCACCTACACCTCGTCTCCGCTTGCAGGCATGATTAATCCAGTGCAGTGTGAGAAGATTTTGACCCTAAACAGAAAAGTCCTGTTGAGGCTGCAAGAGGCACTGATTTATGTTGGTACCACTCCATCCACATTAATTATCCCCACGCAGGTGCAGGCCCAAATTCCTCATCCCCCAGCTGCACCCATATACTGCAATACACTGAAATACACACACACACATGCAGGCACAAATAAATAAATAAGGGAAGCACATGCAGCCTGTCCTCATTGTCGTGCCAGGCTGTACTTACGGTGTCTGGGTGGCACAGAGAACACTGGCCGTCATAGCCGTGAAGGATTGCGCACCCAGATTTAGCACAAATGCAAATAACAAACCAACTGCAAACATGAATACACGCACTCAGATTTTGTCTTGAAACATCATACCTGGCAGCACAGGTTTTCCTGACTCCACTTCTTCTCTCTCTTTTCCTCATTCCTCACCAGCAAATCATGTACTTGACAAGTCATACCAGAATGGAAAAATGCTCCAATACAAATTTTAAGACATTAAAACTGAGCTTTAGGGACCAAAAAATAGGTCCAACTTCTGAAGCAACAAAGTTTGAGTTAAATTATCAATTTTGTCACTGTAATTTAATGTATGATCCTGATTCTAAAGTTTTGCATGATCCACTTTGTCCTTCATCTTATTATGTAATATTTCCTCAAGTAGAATGGACTATAGCCATCTGTTATAATTTAGCATCCTGTGTTTTCAGTTTAATTATTGTGAAAAGTAAACAGCTATTACAGTTCTAACTACTTTTTCTCCCCACTTCAACCTTTTCCACAAAAATCCATCTTTTACCCTCTACTCCTCCACTTCTTTCCCCTTTATTGGTTTTGTTTTGAAGTTATTGTCCCCATGCGACAGCAGACTTGCAGTTACACCTGCATTTGTGTTGCATGTGTGGTACAAGCAGCTCTACCACTGTGCTTCCCACCACTGTGCTTCCTGAAACAGAGCCAGTGGTGTGTGATGTGTCACTGAGAGCTCAACTCATTATGGCCTACATTAGCACCCTACCTCGCCCTGATTACTCCCCCGCTGAGCTGAAATCCACAGTACAAGTGTGTTTCTGTGTGAGTGTGAAATCACGATGAAGCAGGGGAGCGAAAATGAAAGAGGGTGAGAGAGACCTTTCTTCACTTTAGGATGAACATTGTCTCTTCATCCCTTTGACAGCTTCCTCATTTTTCTAATACAAATGGCTGCCAGTGCTGGTCGGCATGCATCAGGAGCTTGGGAGTGGGCCCCATCAATGTTCCTCTGTCGCTCTCATTTATTACCCAGTTTGTTTGCACTCTTATCCACGGCCTTGCCCTGCCGGTCCATCCATCAACACCCGAACACATTCAGGCACACATGTACACATCTGCCTGCCAACTGTCAGCACCTAGTATTCCTGGGCATGAAACACACAGACATATATGTATGTAATGCTTTCACATATACATGAGTTTTATACACTTATCTCAACACCAATGTATGCGCCCCTAACAACACACTTACATGTATAGATCAAATGGGGAATTCTCCCACATTTCTTTTTCCCATCACACCACTTCATCACTGTCCTCTGTTCTTTAGCTCAATTTCTTTCTCTGCTCTCATTTTCATCTTATAAACACTTTCTTCCAATCACAAATTCCCAAAGGACACATGTGAAGGAGTATGGCATTAGTCAAAATCTCACCCATCAATATCAGTCAATATTCATAATCTTATGGATTCATCAATCAATAGCTTCAAGAAGGCTTGGGCACAGATCTTGCTATCTCTCAGCAGCTCTTTGAACATGCTCATATAGTACAGAGTAAAAGTGTGTAATACAAGCTGATCACAATAGAAACACCTTTATTATAACTAGCAGAGGGGTGGTTAATATCTTTGTAGAAAGTCAGAGTTGTGAAGGTGACATAGCTCATAGAAAAAAAGTAAAAGCAAGTTATGCATTATTTTAAAAGTGTAAACAATTTGGAAGCTTTAAAATATTAAGCACCTTTAAATCTAAAACTACAATGTCCAGCATATTGTGGTGCTTTGAAGTAATCAATAAGAGCAGTTATGGTGAAACCAAATAAATAATCAGACACATATAATTTTCTTTTTAACCTAATATAAAATATTAGTTCATCCTGCTTATTTTTGCAGTAACTGAGCTTCTTGTGAAAGCAAGCAAAAATACCAATGAGTTACACAAAACAACTGACCAAATACAAAACGTAGTAGGGCATTTACAATGGTTTGTATTTATAGTTTTAACCATTCTAAATCCATTATTTAAGTCACTAATTTCATATGAACTCTTTCGACCCTCTTACTGAACCTATTTTGTTAACTTTCAACAGAGTAAACCATAAGCTGAAAAAACTCAAAGCATCCAGCTAAAATTTGTAGGTTGAAAGGACAACATAGTTTGGAGGGGAAATTAAGCCTAGTTCACAATTAACTTTAAAATGGAATAACTTCAGACAGCATCATTCATTCTCAAAGAAGGTTTTTTGCCAAAGGTGCTTCATATACACCAATAAGGCATAACATTATGACCACCTGCCTAATATTGAGATGGTACCCCTTTTGCTGCCAAAACAGCCCTGACCCATCGAAGCATGGACTCATCGGTTCAGCACTGTTCCTTCCTTGGACCACTTTTGATAGATACTGATCACTGCAGACCAGGAACAACCCATAATAGCTGCAGTTTAGGAGATGCTCTGATGCCGTTTTCTAGCCATCACAATTTGGCCTTTGTCAAACACACTCAAAGACTTACACTTGCCCATTTTTCCTGCTTCTAACACATCAACTTTAGGGACTAACTGTTCACTTGTTGCCTAGTATGTTCCACCCACTAACACTTGCAATGATTAAGCAATATTTAATTCACCTGTCAGTGGTCATAATGTTATAACTGATTACTGTATTCTAAATATACACTCACCGGCCACTTTATTAGAAATATCTGTTCAACAACTTGTTAACACCGTCATCTAATCAGCCAATCGCATGGCAGCACCTCAGTGCATTTAGGCTTATCAAGATAACCTGCTGAAATTCAGACTGAGTACCAGAATGGGGAAGAAAGTTGATTTAAGTAATTTTAAACATGGCATGGTTGCTGGTGCCTGAGTATTTCAGAAAATGCTGTTCAACCACACAACCAACTCCAAGGTTAACAAAGAACGGTCCAAAAAAGAATATCCAGTAAATATCCAGTGAGCAGCAGTTCTCTGGGTGAAAAAAGCCTTGATATCAGAGGTCAAAGGAGAATGGCCAGGCCGCCTCAAGCTGATAGGGAGGCAACAATAACTCAAATAACCAGTTGTGAAACTAAGGTGTGCAGAAGAGCATCTCTGAAACACAACACGGCACATGATACTATCGTGTCAAAATGGACCAAAAGTTCCAAGGAATGTTTCCAGCACATTGCTAAATCTATACCACAAAGAATTAAGGCATTTCTGAAGGCAAAAGGTCCAACCTGGTACTGGCGAGGTGTACATAATGAAGTGGCAAGTGAATGTACCACCTTACAGCAAGAAAACCATACAGCAACATCAAGTGCTTTAATGCAAACTCTTTCCTTTTCAATACGTTTTACCATTTTGAACAAGAATGAAGAATTTCAAACTAATTTCACCTTTTTATATCCAGATTTGAATCAGCTCACTAGGCTCCTCTGAGAAGTTAGAAATTAATCAAGCAAAACATTCAATCACTAAAGCCGTAAAGAACTATGTAAAAAGTAAATAACTATAATCTGACATCTCAATCAAGAAATAATAACGTGCTTTACTATATTTTTCTGTTTTTTGTAAAGAAGTACATTTGAATCTTCATAGATAACAATAATTATAGCTTAGCATTAAAATATTTTGATTTAAGAGCTTCTACATACTGGTGTATTAACTATTACAGAAACATCAAAAATGATTTTGGTCATTGCCAACACTGTTACTTTAAGGCAGCTGTTGCATAAACATTACAATGGTGGTGGTCTAATAAACGTGTTAAGCACTGTATAATGTTTATTAAATACATGTTTCGACACTGGAATAAAGCTCACTTACTTTTTGTACACTTTATTTTCCACTATAAACGTATTCCAAATACCAAAGGTCATAACCGATCAATGACCTTTGGTCTTGTAAAACCATCAGATCAGCTAATGATTTCACACACAAATCCTCACACTTATTATAGTGCTGAATGATGCATTTTTTTACCTAAAAAATAATCCTTGGCATACAGGCAGCGCACCCTTACTTGTATCAAAGACTGTTTCCCCTGTGACTTGGAGACAAGAACCTGGAACAATAGTTCTATTTTCTCCTATATTCAAGTTTAGCCATAGAATTACTGTGACTAAGAGATAACTGATATGACCTGTTGCTGGTCATTTTAACCAGCAACAGCAATGAGTGAATCTGCTACCTAAATGTTTTGTACACATTTCATATTTACACACTGTAACTTGCTTGTAATTTTGCACTCTAAGGGAACAATGTATTTCACACATTGTAGCAAGAACAGTCAGCAGATTATTGGCTCATAGAAACACTTGTGAATTTTAGCTTTAATGTCAGTACAAGAAGGAGGACTGGGCAGAGCAGAGTACCACATGTGATGTGTAATTAAACAAGTGTTTCAAAATAAATCATAACCCACCTCAATGCTAGTATCTAAACCTAAGGGACCACTGACGATAAGAATACATTGCATGCACCTCTTCAGTGTACCTCCTCAACCAGACAGCTCCAAGACTACAGCATAGATTTCTCATACTGTCTCAAGGTCGCATCACTAAACAAAACCCATCACCTTCCTGTAAAGTGCTACTTCACTAAAGCCATATTTTCTTTTCCAGGGAAGGATTAGCCAGAGATAATCAATATCATTAATTATGTTTACTGGAGGTCTTACTTAAATAGACATTTCAAGTGGTAAATGTTTTTTAAAAATGAAGGTTCATACTTTACACTGAGTAAAACAATTCCCAGTGCAAATCCTTATAAAACTTTATGGTTTAAATAACCTGTTTATTTCGGTAAAGTGTTCTTCTTTCATATGCAAATAAAGCACAAGGGGAGTTGAAGAAAAATACTGACCTGCTACATTATAAAATAAGATATTTTTACACTTAAACCAATCGCTGTGTGACCACACATACACAGTCACACACACACACAGACTTACACAGAGCATGTTTTCGGGGCCAACTGCCAGCAAATGAAGGATCTCCTTCCCAATTCACTTGTTATTGTGCTGTCTGGGTGACAAGTATACCTATAGAGTGAGTATTTATTTCCGGAATGTTTTGTTCCGTTTTCCTGCAATGATGAATGTTTCTTTTATAAATCCATCGCCAGGCCTTTTAAACCATAAACAATATTTCTCGAGCTCAGATTCCTTGTGCAGCAGTCTTGGGGAACCTTGAGATTTCCAGGCTCTGATTTAATGGCTCGTAATTTTTGAAAGGCAATCCTTCTTCACCCTGTGACGCTCAGATGCACCATCGTTCGGGCAGCCCACGACGCTTGGCCTGTGCTCCCCTCCAGATTCCCAGGCCAGCCCAACGCCAGATACAACTACTCAGCTGGAACTAGCACCAGGCCCCTTCTGTCACTGGCACTGGATGATCTGCTATGGGCTGACAGAAAAGGGCTTCCTGGTAATTTTTTTTGTAGATTGTGTGAGTAATACTGCTGCTGAGACAAAGACAAGTTTACTATTGTGCATGCTAAAGTTCCAGTAACAAAAAGAAGATAATATTTAGATGTGTATCATGTTCTAAGCTTATCTTGTATTCTCTTCTGTTTTTAATACTAATGAATGAGCCTGCTTTGATAAATTAATTTATTAAGTATAAAGAGGAAACATCTCATCATGATTTTAAAATTAAACAAAAAAGTGAACTATTGAGATTAAGAATCTCTTTTGAAAGCTTTTCCTGGGCTGACACAGCCAGCAGCATGTTTTTTGATGGCAAGAGAAACTCTACACAAGCACAGGGAGAACATGCAAACTCCACACAGAAGGACCCCACTTGGGTTTAAATGACAGACCCTCTAGCTGTGAGTTAAGCAAACTAACCACTGAGTCACTGTGCTGCCTTCATTTATGAACCGAGGTGTCTTTATGACTCTGACAGGCTTTTACCTCATGAATTATGATGACTAAAACAGCACAAAAAGGCTCTAATTTAGAATGTCGAGGCTCAAATACAGACCAAATAATGGACTTCTGATTATACTAGAATACACTGGTTGCCTACATATAGCTGATAACCATTAAAGTACATTTTAAACATCCAAACAGATCCTCTTGAAAATGGACAGATGACACAATGTACAGTCCTGTGAAAAGAAAGTTTTCACAGGACTCTGTGCAGTCCTGTGAAATCCTTAGTACAAACTTATGGCTTCCATAGGAATTAAGAGGGTAAGTAGTAGCCAAGTCCTGCTCATCAAATGCACTTGACCATCAGCCACTGTGACCACCTCTATAATAGCATCAGTTTTGGCAGTTTGCTGCTCGGGAGCATTCAAGTGTGTGTTAACACAATGTCACAGTATTTCGAGGAGTGGATGTCCCAGCAAATTCAGCCCAAGGTCAGACTGTGAGACCAAGCTGTAGTTAGCATGTTAAACTTTGAAGTTTGGCAATACAATTACAAAAAGACTAAATAAGTACGGCTTGTTTGAAAGGGTTTCCAGGAGAAAGACTCTTCTCTCTAAAAAGAACATGGCAGCACGGGTTAGGTTAGGGTTAGGTTTGCAAAGTTGCAGGTGAAGAAAATGCAAGATTTCTGGAACAATGACTTTCGGACAGATGAGTCCAAAGTAGAGATGTTTGACCAAAATGTACAGTGTAGTGTTTGGTGAAAACCAAACACAGCATATCAGCACAAACACTTCATGTCAACTATCAATCATGGTAGTGATGATTTAGGTTTGTTTTGCAGCTACAGGACCTGGGCACCTTGCAGTCATTGAGTCAACCATAAACTTGACTGCATAACAAAGTATTCTTGAGTTGAATGTGAGACAAACTGTCTGACAGCTAAAACTGAAAAAGAAAAGAATCAAGGTGTTGCAGTGGCCCTGTCAAAGTCCAGACCTCAACCCAATTGAGACAGGGCCCTTAAAAGAACTGTGCATAAACTAATGCATACAAACCTCAATCAACTGAAGCAATAACATAAAGAAGAATGGGACTAAATTCCTCTACCATGATGGAAGAAACTGATAAAGTCATACAGAATACAATTACTTCCGATTTTTGCCACATGGACAAAATCAGGAAACAGAAAACTGGATTCAGTGCTTAAAAAACAAAGATAAAAAACAAATCAAATACATATTAAATGTTCATTCAGACCTTGAACTACTCCTACTATATAATATACTTATATAATAAAAGGACTACAGTGTGGATTGGTCTAAGCAAACATAAGACTGTTATGGTGGGAGGCTGAGCATTCAGAGAACACAAAAGGTAAAAAGCATTTAAGCTTTCTTTTTTTTGCAACTGGCTATGACATGAGCAACATGACATGAGCAGAAAAATATACAGACAATACAATTTGACACTCCTCATTGAAGAAACTGAAAAATAATAATACAATAACTAAACACCTGATAATTACTTCAGACCCTGCAGAAATTCAGCTCAGCTCATCACCACAACTCTCCAGTATCAAAAAACAATAATCAATTGGTGGCTTTTAATGGCATATACCATAGAAACATTAGTAAAATTCACATCAAACTAAACTTTAATTTACCATCTCTCAGGGTGCCTTTCATTATGGTGGCACGTGGCAGAGGTTAAGCTGATTTTAAAATGTGCAATAAAAGCAACCCAGCAAGTCAACTAAGTACAAGGGGAAAACAACAGTAAGTTGAAAAAGCAATCATTAAGCTGGTATCTCTAATTGTGTTCCTTCCTCTCCTCATGTATAATCCCTGGTTCCTTGCTTTGCCTTCATTAACAATGGATGAATTAATTAGAAACCTTCATAGGATTTCTGCACAGTGAACCCAGGAGATAAAACACATCCTATTCCTCAGACTTGTGTCTTTCCTTCTTTTTTCTTTTTGCCACTCTCTCCTCCCTCTGCTCTTAATTGTATTGTTTGCTTGTTGTGTCGATAGCAGGATTAATTTCACTATAGATCAGGATTATTGACCTTCTCGTCAATGTTATTTCATTTCTGTAAGGTGCTAATTATAGGGAACAGAGGAAAGCAAATTGCACTGTAACTTGCCTCACTTGCTTTCCAATAAAACAGAATGAACACAACAGTCAATCCTTCTTAGCTGCTTTCCTTGGTGAGGTAAATTCAAACATTATCATACTATCAATGACATACAGCGATTGTTGATGGGTCAGCTTTATAGTCACAGCACTGCTGATTACTCTGACCTATTCCTCTCTAACAAATGCCATTCTTGTCACACAGCTCCTTTCTTGGTTCCCTCACTTCATTTCAGAGAAGGGGAGGGCACAGTTCATAAACAATTAACTGGCTGGGTAAGTGATACACTCAAGCGCTAACAGACCTGAAAAACATTGTGTTAAATTCTGGTAATTGACTGGAGGGAGGTGAGCATCAGGCCACTGAGACTGAGCAGGCAGCATTTTAGAGCTGGTTGTGGAAAGAAGGTGGTGGACACATTCAAGCTATTCTCACAAAAGGTGACAGAGGGGCACCCTTTTTTGAAGGGAATGAAAAAGGCAACTGTATAAATGTCTATGAATAAGCAATCAAAGCCAACAAATAAAATGGTCTCCAAGTCCAGTAATTTGCCACCATTATATTCGTTTTGTGATTACATGTACTTCCAAAGGTCTACCCAAGTACAGTGAGCCTTAAGACCCTCTTATCCACCCTTTTCTCCCTCTCCCCACCCCTCCCTTTTCCAGCAGTCCTCTAATGAACTGAAAGGTCAGAGCACTAATAAAACTATTAGCAGAAATGAATCTCTCAGATGTGTTAATGCACTTTTAATTCCTGTTAGCAAATTTCATCCCCCAGCAGTTTGCTGGCCGCTAATGAGAAATAAAACGCCCCGCTCTTGGGAAGGGGGATGGGGAATGGGTCGATGCTCCGGCTACTCCATAGCAGATTCCATTCGCGCGCACACAAGTCATATACACTAACACTGCACCTTACACCACCCTGGATGTGCTGGATGTTATTCACGGACCGAGGCCTGTTTTCAGCCCTGTGATTCTGCAGGGTTAATTAAAGAGCACATCTCCATCTGTTCTCATTCAGCCTCAGCTCAGTCTCTCCCCATCAAGCACACAAGACAGTCACACATACACACACAAGCACACACTTTTACTCTGCTATCGCTCTTCAGCACACAGACAAGAAACTTGACAGTTTGGTGTTCACAGGGACACTGATAAACATGCTGGGACTTAAAGACATGATCTGGCCTCTCACCCTCTCCTGACCTCACTAATGAGGTACAGGCAGAACTTGACCCTGTCTAGAGACCACTAGAGAATATACAACCATTGTAGGCAAGATGTTCACGGTGTTTGTGTCAATGTGACTGTCACCTCAGCTGCTACATTTGACCTTTAAAGGAAATCAAGGTTCAAAGTGTTCTGTGGGCCAACCTTTTCCACTTGCAAGCATGATATGCAAGTGGAAAAAGTTAGCTTGAGCAACTCTTTCCAGTAGTAAATGTATTACTGGTCTTGCAGCTGGAAGTAGGGAAAATGTGTCCAGAAGTCAGATAACTAAATATTAATCACACCTCACCATGGGACAATGTTATCCCAAAAAATGCATCTATTGTCTGAAAAAAAGTTTTTTATACAGGTGTGAAACTTACAAAATCAAAAGAACCCAAAAAGTACACTAAATGGACAAAAGTGTTGGGCCACACCACTTAATCCCTGAATTCAGGTGTTTCATAGAGCCTCACTGCCATAGGTGTTTAATGAATGAGTTTGGGTTTGGCAAAAACCAGGCAAACCCTACCTGCCTGACTACACTGTGCCAACTGTAAAGTTTGGTGGAGGAGGAATAATGCCATGGGATCATTTTTCTGAAGTTGGCCTGTGTCCCTTAGTTCCAGTGAATGGAAATCTTAATGCTTCAGCCTACCAAGAGATTTTGGGCAATTCTACGGTTTTAGTGGTTTCAGTGGTTGAGGAAGGTCCTCTTCTGTTCCAGCATGACTGTGCTCCAGTGCTCAAAGCAAGCTTCAAAAAGGCATGGTTGGATGAATTGGAGTGGAAGATCTTGACTGGCCCACACAGAGCCCTGACCTCAATCTCATCAAACACCTTTGGGATGAACTAGAAGTTTGGGAGCCAGGCACTCACATCCAAAATCAGTGTCCGACCTCACAAATGCTCTTCTGGATGAATGGGTAAATGTTCCCACAGACAAACTCCAAAATCTCATAGAAAGCTTTACCAAAAGAGTGGAAGCTGTTATAGCTGCAAAAAAGGAGATCAACTCCATATTAATGCCTGTGGATTTAAAATGCAATGTCATAAGAGCTTCTGTAGGTGTAATGTGTTGGCCTGATACATCTGCACATATAGTGCATATTTATACATTTAACGTGTATAATTTTCACAATAATTGATAAAATTAACTAATAATTTCAGCAATAAATGTGCTCTTGATACAAGTGAATGTGTTATTTTTGGAACTACTCATGTTTCTCTTTGGGTAGCAAACTTTCCTCTAAGTTACGGACAGAAAATTAAGCAAAATAACATTAAACAATTAATCCAGAAAGTGATAATAATCCTATAACAGATTAAACTTTCAATTTTACTGGTTGACAACTGGATTTTATGTTTAAATAGTGGAACTATATTTATTGAAAAGCTTACAGTAAAAAATATATTTTCTTTTAACCATAACCACAGTGAGACAACTGAAAAAACAGAGCGCAAAGAAAAGAAAAGCCCAAAGGGGAGGGGCAGAGAATTCTATTATCAAACTGAGCCTTTTAATCAATAAAGAGATAAAAGATATTTTAATCAAAGACATATTTCCTTGTTTGTATAATGCTTCTGCCGCCACCGTGCACATAATCTTTAAATGCTGAAAAGGATGCATAATGCTCTCCCAGAGAGCCACTCATCCATATAAACGCAAAATAGGAGCAGTCAGCAGAAACACACACCAGCCCGGCCCAGCTCACAGACACTCCATAGACGCCAAATTACATTAGGATGGGCATATTAAGGGGAATTGCATCCTGTAAACTAGAATATTATTTCTACACACAAACATGCTTCCTATGCACACACACACATCATTTTTCAACATCATATTCCCCAGTCCTGTGCTCACTATTAAGTAACAGATCCATATTGTTTTATGCATGTGCATGAACACACACACATAAACCATAAACAAAAAGCATGGTGCTATTAGTGTGAGGGCTGGTTGTCGGACATGCAGGCATCCGCTAGCCGTTGCTAAAGCATTTCAATGTGATTAGAGGGGTAACCGGAACCCTTCCAGGCCCACTGAACTGAGCTCACACCAGGATAACAAATCCAGAGGTGGTGAGCAGGCTGGATCAGGTTCCAGGAGCTAATGGGTCAAATACCAACTGACACTTAATTGAGTGATAAAGTGTGCACATTTAGGTGTGTCTGTGTCTGTGTGTGTGTATGTGTGCGTGTGTGTGTGTGTGTATGGGTGTGTGTGGTGGGAGAGCATGAATGAGTATGTTTTCTGTTTCACTTTCCTTTAGATTCCTGTATACAAACCCTTTTTTATTACTAATAACCCGTGTGTGTGTGTGGGGTCCAGAATAGTACACTACTTACAGTGCATCAGAGTTTGCACGTCTGCACCAGGGAGCAAACAGCAGCTCCAGTAATAGTGATTCATGCTTTCCGTCAGGCCCCCTGACAGGCTGGGTTCGATCCCCTGCTCAGTGCGCTGTAGCGGCAGTAACAGCAGCCAAGCCAGGCGCAGGACCACGGACATCATCATAACTGCTGAAGGTGTGCTGGGCTGCTGACATATTGATCGGCCCTCAGTTAGAAGATTTGATAGATTGACCTCAGACTCTTGACTTCAAACAGTAAATGGAGGAGGACAAATCAGAAAGTCTGAGAAAACAACTGAGGGAAAAGGTTAAAAAGGAAACCAGTCACAGATATAACTCAGTTAATCTATTCAAAAATGCAACTAAAGATTCTTCTTATGTTAATTAATCTGCCCATTATTCTAACAGTTAACAAATTAACCTTTAGTCAGAACTATGTCAGTTTCCAAGAGCCCAAAGTGACCTTGAAACAATTTTGTACAACCTATTCAACCAACAGTCAGCCAAAGATATTGAAGATGTGCAACAATTTCCCAGATTTTAATAAACTATAAAAAGAATTAGATTTTTTCCTTGAAAAATTGCATTCTAAATTAGGTAATTATGATGTAGACAATTTTCTGTCAATTAACTAATCAATTAACCGAGTAATTGCTTCAGCCCTTGCTGAGATTCCTTCATCTTGATCACCCCTCAAGTTATGCGTATCTTTCTCCTTTTATACAAGTAGCTAAATAATCTGCATAGAGCAGCAAAGAGGTACAATCTTCCATCTACAAGGGTACATCCCTTTGTCCCTACTCCCACACCAACAGTCAACAGGCCCAGTAACATAAAAGACAATCAGGCTAAGCCTCATCCCTTGCCTCCTGTGGGCCCTGAGGGGCTCAGGGGCCAGGAAGGACCAGAGAGGGTACGAACTCACACTAACGATGGAGGAAACCATGTCCAGTCCGCTGGAGCCTGAGATGGAACAGAAGACCATGCACCATTGTTCTGCCAACACACTGACAGCCAGTGATTTAGGACCAGGGCTGTCCAGGAGCGTTAGGGGAGGGACAGGAGCAAGGGAGGTCAGAGAGAGGCTCCACAGGCACCCTTCAACAATCCCTCCATCCATGAGATGGCAGAATGAATCATGGCTGACCCAGTGCAAAGCCTGGGCCTGGCCTCTCTCCACCACCCTTATCCCCTCCATCGACCCCTACTTCTCCCTGGACAAACATGACAAATCTTGTGTTTATTTACTTAAAAAGATCTGTAGAAAGAGCAGAGGGGGGGGCAGATAAAAAACTGTGTAAAATCAATACAGAGTTAGTAGTTCTTGCCCTACTGCTGCTCTCTCTTGTCTGAACAGCAGAAGAAACCTAAGCTCAGGCCTAATACGGACTCCAGGAGGAAAAGGGACGCAGGTGGCTTCAACTACCTGCACAAAACTGGAGGGAAATGTGGGAAACAGGCCAGCAGAGAATGAAAAGCTGGTACAAAATGCACCTGAAATGTACTTCACATTTACTTTACAACATACATAATTAACAACTACCAAAAAGGAATTTTACTAGCACTAGTTAATTTCATTGACCATCTCTGATATGATATGAAGTATCACCTCTGGATCAGTTAGGCTTACCAACTGAATAGTGACATAAAGCAGAAACCCCATAAGTCAAAGTATAAGCTGTGGGTGATATGTGTTCATAGACAGACATGTTGTGATAAAACCGGTCTCTAGGTTTGAGTCAAGACAGCAGAGGATTGAATCCACAGAGACTGTTCTTGTAAAATGACACTGAGAAAACAGATAAGGCTTGCTTTCAGGGGAGAGGGAGGGTGGCCATCAAGCTAACTCCCTAAAAAGAAATAGCAGCAGTGAGTTGTCAAGGTTTCTGTCATATCCTACATCACGTCAGCCGCCCATTCCATCCCATCTGTTGGCAAACCATGCAGACTGCTACGGCCAAGGATGAAAGTGCTGGAAAATGGAAGTCATTGTAAACCATTTTCTGCCCTGGAGCCCCACCACCCTCACCATCCCCTCCATCTCCACCCCTCTTCTTCCCGACTGCTCTTGAAGACAAATGGGTCCAGGGCAATGACAGAGTGCCTGGTCCACAAATCACCAGCGGCCGGTCTGCTCGTCCACTGCTTCCTCTTCCCCCACTGCCTCCTCCCTGCACCCAACCTCACCCCCTCCCCATTCCTGGCCCCTCCATTAGTCATGTGCACGCGGGCAGCAGCCAGCAGCCATAATTAGACAAGGACAAATCGCCAGCCACGGACACGGACAAGTCCGGCCGCTAAATAAGGGCCTGTTTCCATACTGAAAGGTGGGCGGCAAGTAAGGCCAAGGAGAGGACTGGGGTGTCAGAGAAAAAAGCAGGAAGGGGCTGCTACTGTCCAATACACCATGTGACCATCTTGTCCTGGCCTGGCCTGGCCTGGCAACTCATTTATTATCCTACAAGTCCATGGGTTGAACCTGCCTTGCTCACCATAAACCCTCAAACTAAACTCCTACTTCAACACCACTGTACACCTCAAACCCACTCACAATTCAGACTGGGCTATATTCATGCTCTTACTTTATCTTCTCAAATGATGGTTTGAAGTAAAACAAACTTAAGACATAATTTGTATATAGTTCAGTTTAAAAGACTACCATAAATTCAGATATTCATTTCATGAATATTAAACTTTTTTGCCAAACTGCTCAAAGTGTCAAATTCAAGATAGAAGGGTTTTCTATACAAAATCTGAACACAGTGATTCATCTTTCAAAGCAAGGGCGAGACAGAAACCTCATACAACTCTCCATCACATTCCTGTCAATGCACCACCACTACGTCACTTGTTTTTGTGGGTGGTCAAACCAACTCTAAATAAATAAATTAAGTAAGTAAAGCAAAGCTGGAGCAATAAAGCGCAATAAAGAGGTTTCAGGGTACATTAGGTGTAACATTAGAAGGATGGAATTAGCAAAAATGAGAACTCACAGAATCAGATTACACACAGCGAAAGAAACCGGCAGTCAACAAAATATAAATTACAGCCATATGAGGGTAGAGCAGACTGAATCCACAGAGGAGTATCAGTAACAATTGCTTTGGCCAGGTCAGAGCTGCAACACACTTACTGGGCAGAAGGGGGTTGACAAAAAAATGACCGACGCACATACACACACACATGCACACACATATATACACACACAGCATGCTCCACCAGAGCAAACCTTATTGATCTGCCTCCTAATTTCCTAATTAGTTTTTATTGGATTTCATAATCGTCATCAGGACACATCAAAAGAAACTCAAAACCCCAGCAAGATTTTCTGCCCTCCTCAACATAATTTTTTTAAACTGTGAAAATGAAGCCATGTATTCAATTCCAAGTCCCCAGCTGTGAGAGCGATCCTGTTTTTTTTTTTTTTTAACTTCCCCACCAGAACTCCTTGGACAGCAAACACTGCACAAACACACAATTTCTCCCATGTGTAGTAACCGATGTTTAGCATTGCACATTTTCTGCATGATCTACTGCTATTTGTCACACTGCACTCCTCTCAGTTGCCTCTCACTTGTAGGATTTGTTAAACATACTGCAGTATGAGGAACGGAAAAATGTGGTGATAGAAGAAAAACACTGTTCCATACCAATAGTGATGGTGGTCACTGGTTGTTAAGCAATTCGACTTCTTTAAGTCTTTTACAGCCCATGTAGCCTCCCTGTTCAGAATAAAATTTTTGTCATGCCCTCCGCTATTCATTGGCACTGCCTCTAAACTACACTAGCCAGTTTGCATTTATTCCCAACACAGGAAATTTCTTTCTTTGTAAAGCACATCTATACACATATCAATAGACTGAAAGACCAGAAAGTTGGACTATCAAGCTATGACTACAACTCTCCATGAGCTACAGCAGCTGATCAGTGGTTACTACACATTTGAATGTACTGTATGAGAGGTCTTAAAATATACTGAATACAGAAAGCAAACCAGTTTTCAAAAAAAAGAACGTGTTGTCCTCATTCACATTTGGAACATTTTGGTTCCCTAACATATGTTTATGAAGACTTAAATGCACATAGGACAACTACAGAAATTTTTATTTTACTGCAGTAAATGTCCCTTTGGACCACGGGCTTTAAATCCATTGCACTTTTGCTATGGCATCTATGCATATGATCCTTGGTATGCAATAAATAAGGAGAGCACAAGAGAAGAACAAGAAAGAAATTAGAAACTATAGTCTACATAGAGCTATCCTGTCTATTTACAGCACTCATCTAATGGTAAAGTATTCCAAAGTAAGAAACTGTAATAATACTAAACCCCTTCTTTTCCAGGTTTTGCTACACTTGTTAAATGTTCATAGCCAGATGTTTAACAACCACGACAACTGAGTTTCTTGTTTTTTCCCTTTGTTATGGCCCATTTTGTGAAAAAAATCCATGGCATGATGACACCAACGCAACAGCTTTCAAATGATAGTGATGAAGATAAACACAGAAAGAGAATGAGACATGTTGCAGGATTTTCATTGTTATTGACAGCAGAGCACCAATAAGAGCTGATGAGGCAAACATCCAAAGTAATCTTTGTGAAGCATATAAAGTTTCATGTTTTAGCTGGTAAGGAAAAAGGGCAATATGAAGAAGAGAGGGGGGAAATAAGAATAAGTACCAGCCAGGGAACAGGTCAGTCAAAACACTAGCTAAAACACACATTTAACCTATCTGTATCTTGTATGTTGTATTCAGTTCCAGTGACTGTACAGAGTCATGTGAAGAAGAAAGTTTTCACAGGACTCCATGCAGTCCTGTGAAAAAGTAAGCAAAAACCTTACTGCTTCCAAAGGAATTAAGATGGTAAGTAGCAGTCGGGTGCTACTAATCGAATGCACTTGATTAATTGATCATCAGCCAGTGTGACCACCTCACTTTGCTAGTCTGGAGCTTTCAGGTGTATGTTAACACAATGTCACAATCTTCCTGGGAGCAGATACCGCAGCAAATTCACCCAAAGGTCAGA
Organism: Etroplus canarensis; assembly: GCA_015106775.1. NCBI lineage: Eukaryota > Metazoa > Chordata > Actinopteri > Cichliformes > Cichlidae > Etroplus > Etroplus canarensis. Next base: position 9,650 of record VUQH01054361.1, on the reverse strand, counting down.
CCATGAAATAAAAACCCAAGAGCTACATCTCAAACTCTGCAGGTCTCAGTAAGTGTGTTAAATGTTAAAGTTCATGACAGGAAAATTCGAAAAAGACTGAACAAGTATGGCTTGTTTGGAAATGCTGCAGGAGAAAGCCTCTTCTCTCTAAAAAGAGCATGGAAGTAACAGCTGAAGTTTACAAAGTTGAACCTTAATGAACCACAAGACTTCTAGAACAACTTCCTTTGGATGGACAAGAAAAAAGTGGAAATTTTGGGCCATAATGCACAGCATCACATCTGGTGAAAAACAAACACAGCATACCAGCACAAACACCTCATACAAAATATCTAGCACTGTGGTGGAGGGGTGATGATTTGGCTTGCTTTGAAGCCACAGAAACTGGGCATCTTGCTGTCATTGAGTTGACCACAAACTACTCTGTAAATCAAAGCATTCTAGAGTCAAATGTCAGACCATCTGCCCAACAGGTAAAGCTTGGCCAAAATTAAGTCATGCAAAATGTCTGAAAAAGAAAAGAATGAAAGTGTTGCAATGGCCCAGTCAAAGTCCAAACCTCAACTCAACTGAAATGCTCTAGAGGCACCTTAAGAAAGCTGTGCATGCCATGTCTGCAAACCTCAATGACCTAAAGCAACGCAGTAAAGAGTGAGCCAAAATTCTTAGAAAACCGTGTGAGAGTGCTAAAGTCATACAGAAAATGATTACTTCAAGTCACTGCTGCTAAAGGTTGTTGTACAAGCTACTGAATCATGGGGTGTACTTACTTTTTCGCATGACTGCATAGAGTCCTGTGAAAACTTTCTTTTTCATTTGATACTTTTGCTTGATGCTTTCAAATAAAGATATTCACCCTAAAGTTTTAGCTAACTATTCTCTTAAAAGGTACAGGTTTATTGTTTTGTTTATCTTGTACAGGTATTTCTACAGTCATGTAAAAAAGAAATCACACCCTTTTTCAATGTAAAGTGTGTTGCGTTTTAATAATCACTTGGTCTTCAGCAGGTCTTAAGATTAGGTAAATATAACCTCAGATGAAAACAACATGACATACACAACATATTACACTGTGTAATTATTTATTTACCAAATTCTAAACTAAAATGCAGAAGCAATGTGTGAAAAATTAAAGTTATGCATAATTAAGGTTGGGGACATACAACTGAATGCTTTGCTGACCAAAATTAGCATGCCTTGTAAAACTAAAGTGAATTACAGATGTATCTTAGTTGAAAATTGAAAATATGGTCACATCTGATTTCAAGAAAAAAACAAGTTGGTGATAGCCAAAATGCCAAACCTGAGGCTAAACCAGCAGGTGATGTCATGGAAGCTACATCCGTCTTTTATATACAGTCTATGGTGAGATCAAGAGAAATTTTCTCTCCCTTCTTCAACCCAGCCTTCTAAAACAATTGACACTTTTACTCCACTCTATGCCACAAATCCATATTGAACAGGTGAGTGTCTCGTCCACACCACTTCTATCACACCATCCTTTGCTCAAACTGAGGTGTATACTGGGGGGCAAAAGAGAGCAGAATGAGCTTAAATCCCAGTGAAGATGTTTTTGGCCTTGATCACCAAGCCCATCGATCCCTGGCTGATTCCCACTCAGATACGTCTTATTTTATTAGTGGCTTCGGCCTTCTGCCGCCCCATTCCGCTGTGATCAATACCAGCATGGGGATGGCCCTTATTTTTCACTTTTAGTGCCTTAACGCTGTTTAACCGTGTCACCTGATAAACGACAGGCCTTCCCCAAACACTGATTTCCTATTGATTTCTCCCTCATTCAGCCATCCCTTCCTTCGTCACTCTCCCATTGTTTTTATCTCCAGTTATCTTCTCCCTCCAACCTTTATACCTTCAACCCCCCTCACCTTTAGTTGAAACTGGCCAGCCAGCCACCTTTAGACCATTTCAACAACAGAAACCCATTTTGTTAAGAGTCAGCTGAGTTTAGAGAGCGTGGACAATCTCTTTCAATGAAAGTTTGTGAAATACTGTCTAAAAAGCTTCCATTATTGTCTATAATGTAAAAGATAACAGTAATTTCAAACCATTTCAAGGTTGTGCTGAAAGGTGGGTTTGCGTTTTTCATTTTAAATCATTACCCACCAAACAGCCCACACACAAACAGTGGTGGAGGTCTCTCTGTGTGCGTGTAAGCATCAACCATGCAGGACACAGTGAGCACTGTGCAACAGATGCTAAGACAACCTGGAGGGAGACAGCTCCATCCATCATCCACAGAAGTCCTGATGATCGAAGCAGGGTTTGGACGATGGAGGAGAAATCTCTGGGAGCTCCAGCAGGGCACCATACAATCCACTTACTGGGTTTCTATTGGACTATAACTATATAAACATATTAGAAGTGTGTACAGTAGAATGAAAAAATTATTCAGAAACAGATTAACAGTACTGATGAAAAAACAAGATAAAATGAAATAAACTGCATATGAATATTGGAAAAGACATATTATAACAACTGAGGACTGACCCACTATCTGGCTGCCTGACCTCTATCTCCTCTCTCTTCTCAGACTGTACATTATTTATGCAAAATTAAACCTGTACCTATTCCTGCTTAGTCTGGTTTATCCACTCAGTTCCCTCTTTATTGATCTCTCATCTAAGGCACTTCTGTAAATCCAGTCTATTCCTTCCAGCCTTACTGCCATTACTGCCATTAAATATGGGTCCCTTATCACCAAATACTTTGAAGATGTCTGGCTTGTTGTGCCTAGGTTATGATGCTGTTTTTCTAATTCAAAGTATAATGTGTCCTTATGAAAATGCATCATTGTAATTCACTGGGTTGTTTGCTCCTTTGCAGCTCTACTAACTGTTCTTTATCACAAAAGAAAAATGATTTGTTGATGTTTGGTTTTAGCCTTACAAACATATTGTCTTACAAAAAAATCACTGGCACTCAAAAACAGAGCAGAGTGTAATGAGCTCACATTTTTAGATGCATTGTGTAAGATTACTGGTCTTTTTATTATGTAATTTAGTTTGGATTTTTTTAATGTTGGAGCTTTGTTCAGGACAGCAGAATGACTAACGCCAGCAGAGCGACAACAATTTGGTAATCTGAACTTAACATGAATGTGTAGCATTTTGATTCCAACCACACAGTGCTGGGAAGGTGCAAAGTGAAAGGCTGGCTGGAAACGCTAATTGGTCTCTTCATTAGATACACCTTGCCAGTACCAGGTTGAACCCTCTTTTACCTTCAGATTTGCCTTAATTTTTCACAAGTTGCTGGAAACATTCCTCTGAGATTTTGGTCCACATTTATGTCATCACATCATGCAGTTGTCACAGGTTTGTCAGGTGCACATCCATGTTGCAAATCTCACATTACACCACATCCCATGGAGGCCATATAAGTATAGTCTACTCTTTGTCATCTTCAAGAAACCAGCTTGAGATGATTTAAGCTTTGTGACATGGCATGTTATCTTGCTAGAAGCAGCCATCAGAAGAGACTGTGGTCATAATCAGAATCAGAATCAAAATACTTTATTAATCCCGGGGGGGTTGCATTGTTGCTACAGACACTCAGTTATCTATAAATAACTATAAATCTAAAAGGAAGAAAAATTAAGATTAAATACACTACTCAAAAGTATTAAAGGAACACATTTCAGTTTAAGTATAGCATCAAGTCAGTGAAACTTCTAAGATATTGACCTGGTCAGTTAAGTAGCAGAGGGGATTGTTAATCAGTTTCAGCTGCTTTGGTCTTTGTAAAACCAACAACAGGTGCACTAGAAGGGCAACAATTAGACGACCCCAGAACAGGAATGGTTTTACAGATGGAAGCTGCTGATATGTTTTCACTCCTCATGTTTTCTGACTGTTTTTTCACCAGTTTTTACATATGGCTAGGGTCAGTATTGCTACTGGTAGCAGGAGGCAACACCTGGACCCTACAGAGGTTGCACAGGTAGTCTAACTCCTCCAGGATGGAATATGACTACTAATTCCTTGGACGTGTATTCCAAGGAATAACACTAATAATCCAATTCCTTAAATAAAGCATTTTAAAATGAAAAGCAGTAAAAAATGACCTAAAAATTAACATAAGTGATTCTTACTTCACCTAATGTCCACAGCCATGTCCACAGCATTCTCCTTTAGTTCATTAAATTCTTCCATGCATTTGACTCCAGGGAGACACATATGTTGGTAAATCAAACTCTAATTTGAGAAGTGTTGCACCAGCACGCAGTGCCTTTACTTTCTGTGGTTTATCTTTATTAACTTGGGTGAAATTATTACATAAATCAGACCTGATAATGCTAAAAAAACTTTACAGCCAATGAGTCCTTGTGCATCACTCTCTCTGTTTAAACTTTCTTTAAATTTAGATTCATTAATAGTATCAACACCACTTTGTGTTTTTTTGTTGAGCTTGTGCCTTTCAATTAGGGCCCCATAGCTTGGAAATTGTACATGCAACACCAAAGTAAAACTAACTATTTGACTTACAACTTTGCTGTTACCATTATAGCCTTAAAAAAATGTTTTCAGACAAATGTTCCACTCTAAGAAATGTGGCGTCATTTCACATCCGTGCATGAAGTCTGAATCAGTAAACTGACAACATCTGTTAAGGCATCTACTAACATGACCTGGCATCTTTTATTAGCCCCCCACCTTTTAACAGAGGGTTAAGTGATAAACTGACTGATAAACTGACATTTATAGCAAGGTCTGCCAAGTAACACAGGGTAGAGAGCACACTGAGAAACTGACCGTGAAGTAATAACAAGCGAGTAGGCAAGAGATTTTCTATTAACACAAGGGGAGATGAGTTAAAAGGGTTGTTGGCTATGTGAAGACTGGTTTCTTCAACAAAACTGCCCCACTTTAAAAGCCACCCCACCCCCACAGTACTCCTCTGCAAAGTTATCAGACTACAGCCGCAAAGGAGCTTGAGCACCAGCTAGTGGTAAAGCCGTTTCACTGCCAAGACAGTCCTCACCAAACACATTAATCATGACCAGGGGAGTGTAAAATTCAATCGGCTCCTTCCATCCATTTCATGTGAAGCAGACTGAAGGCCGGCCTTGTAGTGCCTGAGAAAGGACGGATGAAAAAAGGAGGAAAAAAGAAAAAGGAGCTCCCTACACTTCATCAGAACCCCTACTTCATAACAAATGGAGTGTCTCTCTGGCGGAGGAGTGCCATCAGAAACACGCGTTCTCTCTATCCATTTAATTCCGGCAGTGGAGGAAGGGTCAGGGAGGGAGCAGTGGGTGCGTGTTCTGCTCTCTGCTCGCCGCTTCCCCAGTCACACAGTAAACTACCTTTTAGGAATTGTTTCTCAATAAGAAATGATCAGTCCATTTATCTGCACCAGGCGGGCCTGTCTCCTCACCCAGACCTCCAATATTTTTCGTTTGACCTGATCAGGGCTATAAACTAGACCGAGACACTTTCAATTTGTCACCCGAGGAGGCCTCTGCAAGTCCCACGCTACTGATTGCATCCTCCCTCCTAAATGTAAAAATTCCTCCTGTGCTTGAAGTCTTTTTTTCATGCACGCAGCTGCTTGGAAATAAAGCCTCAGTCATGCTATAAAGAATATTCAGCAAGATAATCACATACACACATCCTATTCATAACACGATGTTATTTATTCTAATTAATATAGTCACATAAAGTAGGTGTTAGTAATTTAACAGAATATTCTTCAAGATTTTGCAAGTGACTGCAAACATTTCTTGCTGAAAGAAATACACACAAGGACACTGACTAATTAGCATCTTATTTTTCACTCTTTTTCAATACAAGTAAGTAAGGGAACTATAGAAGCATTCTGTTTTTTAAATAGCCTTATTATCATATTAATGATAGTGTTGAGCATTACACCTTACACATATAAAATGGTACAAATGGATAAAAATCTTTTCCTACTTATGTCTAATGAAATGGTTAAGGTTCAAGAATATTTACTAGAAAACTTTTAAGGATTAAAAACCAGAGAGGAATACATCTGTCCACTTTTGGCCAACACACAAAAAACCTAAAAAATTAAAACCCTCACATTTATAATAATAAACCTAATCTTAGTACACTGTGAACCCCTTTGACAAACAAACCCTTCCAAAAGCTGTAAAAAAAGAAAGAAAAAGCACTCATTACCAATTAAGTAGAGAAATATTAACCACAATGTTTTCTTTCAAAACATGTATAAACTTTGAACAGGGGGTAATTACAAGTCACACATGACTTGCTTTCCCATCAGGCCTTTTAAAACAGTTAAACATTCTTTGAATTGGATGGAACATGTCAATGATTTTTTGACAGTACTGAAATATGGCAAAGAACACTCAACCACAGACACACAACCTGTTCAAACTGCTGCCTCGTCCGAGTCACATGCATGCTATTAATCACTGATACATCCGGCTGTCACCTAACATGTATGTGGTTATACAACACTAATGGGCAACTGAGTGGAACTGAAAACACATGTAGTAATGTAGCCTTTCATCTCTTACTTGTTTTTGTCCTCCGTGAAGACATGAGGTGGAGAAATTCATCATTCTCGTCATATGACACTGAGACAGACGTACCATAGCTTAAAGCACCGTACCTCAGAAGATTCCTAAAACAATGGGCATAAAAGACACATAAGGTACAATGCCAATTCCTTTGTGACACTGTGACTAAATAAACTACATTACTGGAGAATTATTTCACATCTTGATTAATAAACAGCGATTTAGTGTTTTGCAAGACATCTAAGCGTTACTTAGACTTACTTAGACTATTATATTAACAATGGCAATCACATAACAAGCAGGGTCAACAGCACATAGATAGACTAAGAGAGGGGAAAAAACAAATAAAAACAATGTGATTTAAATAAAGTAATAGCAGTAGATTACAGAAGTTACAGAGGTAGAAAAATATATAGTAAGATGTGGAAACAATAACAATACAAAACCAGAAAGAATGTCATACTTCAAAATAAAATCCATATTAATGATATTATATTGTATTGCACAGTAGGGACTTTGCCTTACAATATAACATGACTCAAGAATACTGTTGCTGTGAGCTGGTCTGATTTGAGTTGAGATTTGATATGAGTTGAGCAGGTTTTCACTTTAAAAAGAGACATGTTCAGACATGTTTTTTTAAAGACAGAATACCTGTTTCAACTGTCATTGGTGTGGCCATATCTTTCTGGATGCCACTGACCATTTTAGAAAAACAGCAACACATGTGTTTAATTTGTTTTCACTTTTTTACTTCTTTGGTTGTAAATGGTTGTAAACCAGGAAAGCAGAGAAAAATCTCCTGATATTTTTATTTATCTCAGTACTTACATGACTAAGGACTCCCCTTTACAGATGGCAAGGTGGTGGAACAATTATCACTGTCACCTCATAGCAGGAAGGTTCCTGGTTTGTATCTCCTAGTTGGTTTGAGCCTTTCTGTGTGAAGTTTGCCTGAGCTGTCCTCAGGTACTCTGACTTCTTCCCACAGTCCAAAGACAATAATAATATTCAAAAACTATTTGCTAACAGAGATGGTCAATATAACTACAGGGAAAAACTAAATTTAAAACATCTGTATGCCCACACAAATTTAAAAAACTTTTTGTATTTCCATATGTGGAGTGAAGCTGTGGAAAGGACTGAGTTTGGAGCTCAAGCAATGTCCAGGTATCACCCAGTTCAAGAAGAGGTATAAGGTTATGGTTTTCACACAGTATGGGGCACAAGAAGAACGTTGACATTCACTGGGGGTCTTCACATACTGCTGTTAAAAAAAAATGCACGAGGAAAAGAACAGGAAGTGAACTGATTAACTGATTATCAGCAGATTCGTTTGCTGAGATGGAGAAGGGGTAGGTTATAATAAGCTTATGCTTCTTCCTACTCCTTTTCGGATATGTTAGATTGTGATGTTCAAATTGAGATATGTATCCTATATTGTAATATTCTAACATGTTCAAAAAAAAATTACATATTAAGTTTTCTGCCTTCAAATATTTGCTTGCATATTTGTTTGTCCAATGCACAGCTCACCACATTACCATCTTTTATGTGTTGTAAAACCCAGGTTAAATTTCTTTTACAGACAATTTCTCTTGGCATCCCTGCTGCATCAAAAGATGTTGTAATTGAAGGAAAGAGAAACATTATTTGAAATCAGCTGTATTAACTTCTCTGCGCCCACTTTTATCACATTTCTAAAACATTTAGTTTGTTTACATAATACTGAAATAGCATTTTAACAAACTTAGTTAAAACTTAATTTCTTGCTGTAACATTTTTACAACATTTCATAAAATACAAGAGAGACTTAACTGTTCATGTTTGTATATTTAAACTTTGGCTTTTTAGATTGCTGGGAGTGCGAGTCATCACCCTGTCTGGAGCTGAGTTGGGTTATGAACTCTCTGCTGTCATTACCACAAGTTGTGGTTGAATTATTCGCTCGTTTTAGCTTTTCATTTTCAGTCAGTGAAAGTGATGCTTTTTTTTTCAAATTCATAAGCTAAAACCGTTAAGTTATCTAAAGTATATTAGCACACTGTTAACTGCTTTTACACACATCAAACAGCATTACATATGGTTAGTAGGGTAGTATAGAATTGGGGAGGAAAATACAACTACAATACCAGTCAGACATATTTGCCTCTTGAATGACATGTTCTGACTGCACCTGCAAAGTTAAGAGTTGCACCCACTGGATCTGAAAAATGTTCTGAAAATGTTTTTTTGAGCTTGTAAGACCTCCTTTTTCACTTTTAAGTGTGTGTGTGTGTTTTGTTTTTTCCCCCACACTTTGATTATATATTCAAATTTAGAACATTCGTTAACAGCCCTAGTATTTACATCCTTGAGGTACCTCAGGAATTCAGCCAAGAATGCAGCTGATTGGATTAACAATTCCCCTAGAGAGTGGACTGGAGAAAATTTAGAAGTTGTTGCTCTGCTGCTAAATAATATAAAACATTTGTCACATGGGTGTTTGGTGAGAGACCTTCTGCTTGGGCAACATCAGTTAGACACATTGTGAAGACGGACTAAACCTAAACCAACGGGACAATTATGCTGAGAAACTGATTTAGTCTTACAGTTCTGTGTGCCGTACTTTTTATGCAACAGATTGCCCTTAGACTGGCGTTGACTCTGGTGTCTAGAGGCACTTCAGTTCTTACTTGTCAACAGCCACCTGGCTGCACAATGTTTCCCACTGCAACAAAATTAACAAGAGCAGAACAAGTAATCTTTATCCCTAAAGCCCTTTCATGTCCTTTATAAACTTGGAAAGAGATGTTGGTAAAAGCTAAATCAGTTAAAAATAAAAGTAATATTAATGCAAATTTAAATAATAAAAATGGTGAAGGATTTGGGCCCTAATTTCTTACACCAAAGTGAATCAGATGACTCATTTGCTAACAGTATGTACATAAACACAGGCTCATACATTCCAAATAAAAATGAATTATATATTTTATTTCTTAATCATTTCTTAAGGACTTGTTCCACACTTAAAAGTTAATTCAAATTTGAAATGCAGCTTTATATTTGCATTGGGATTTTATTTTGCATAAAAATATGTTTACGCTTGATGAACCTCCCAGAAGGTGTAATGATTTTGTTAAAA
>VUQH01054360.1:11016-23090 GCA_015106775.1 Etroplus canarensis | reverse complement strand
TCCTTCTCTCCATCATATCAGCCAGCTCTCTCCCTTTGCCAGTCATAGTCCCTACATTTAAAGTCCCTACTCTCACCTCCACCCTCCTACCTTTCCTTCTCTTTCTCTGCCTCCTAACACGCTTTCCCCCTCTCCCCCCCCTTGGTCTTCCGCCAACAGTAGCATAGTTTCCACCGGCACCCTGTTGGCTAACGGCACCGGAGGCGGTCGTTGTTAACCTGGGCCGCGACCGATCCGGTATGGAAGTTGTGTTATGAATCCGCATATTTGATTTGGCAAAGTTTTTACGCCGGATGCCCTTCCTGACACAACCCTCACCATTTACCCGGGCTTGGGACCGGCACTAGGAGTACACTGGCTTGTGGGCCCCTGTGGCTGGTTTATCATCTTGACTGTATGTGCATGTCTAAATACATTGAGTTGCTGCCATGTGATTGGGTGATGAGATATTTAGGTTTACAAGGAGTTTAAAAGGTATACCCAATAAAGTGCTGGTATCTATCTATCTATCTATCTATCTATCTATCTATCTATCTATCTATCACTAAAAGTTTGGGATCACTTGGAAATTCCCTTATGTTTCATGGAAACACACATGAAATTAGTCTGAATAGGAAATATGGCAAATGAACCACACATGCTGACATTTTCAGGGTAAGAATTAATGATTTTATTTGGAAATGGTGAGTGTGTTTTTCAAACTATGCCTTCTTAAAAAACACCATTTGAAGCTATTGCAACCTGGCAGACCTTAGACATTCTAAATATCGATTTGTCAAGGTAATCTGATGAGATTTTACCCCATGCTTCCTGGAGCATCTTTCATAAGATGCATTGGACTGATGGAATCTTCATCCGTTCCACATGGTCAAGCTGCTCCCACAACAGCTCAATGGGGTTCAGATCTAGAGATTGGGCTGGCAACTCCATTCTAATTTTGGCTAACTACTTATTCTTTAAATATTGTTGACACATTTTGGAGACATTTTGGGTCATTATCCTGTTGGCCCCAATCAAGTGCTGCCCACAGGGTATGGCATTGCATTGCAAAATCTTCTGATAGCTTTCCTTCCTCAAGGTCCCTTCCACTGTACAAATCTATAATTTTACCACCTCCAAAGCACCCACAGACCATCACGCTGCCGCCACCATGCTTGACTGATGGTATTAAACACAGTTCTTGCATCTTCTTGCATCTCAACAATGTTTTTCAGTTTTATTCAAAGACCTAAAATTTGGATTCATCTGTCCACAACACTTTCTTTCAGTCTTCCAGTGTCCAATGTCTGTGCTCTTTAGACCATCTCAGTCTTTTCTTTTTGTTGGCCAGTCTAAGATAAGGCTTGGCAATTCTGCCTTGAAGTCTAGAGTTGCCTCTTAACTGTTGATGCAGACACTGGTGTGTGATGGGTACTATTTAGTGCAGCTGCCAGTTGACTACCCACGCTCAGATATTTGTCTTTTTGCACAGTTGTGTATCGAGGCCTCCCACTCCTTTTTTCATCCTTGTTAGAGCCAGTTTGTGCTGCTGTCTGAAGGGAGTAGTTAATAGCATGGTAAGAGATTTGAAGTTTCCTTGCAATTTCTTGCATTTAATACCCTTCCCTTCTAAACACAATAATAGACTTACTGGTCTCTAATGACCTTTCTTTCATTCTGGTCATTTTAAGCCTGTTAAACAAGCAACTGGTGATGCTTGAGTTACTAAACTAACGTAGAGAATACCATGCTCCTTTTTTGCTCTCTTATAAGTAAAATGGTTATTAGCTCTGCAAAACAATTGCAAAATGGTTTTTCTAATAATCAATTAAACCCCTGTCACACCTTGATGATTTAACCAGCATATGCCCATGTATGCAAAATTTGGCAAATAAGTTATTCTTAAGTTTTGCATAAGTTAAGAGTGTGCTGAAGCACACTGGTATACATCATAGTGAGGCGAGGTCACTGAAAATTTTGAGCATGTACAAAATTTCCATGCTCTCTCCCTCACCTGGCCAGCTCCTCACTCCGGGAGTTTCCTCCAACTGAAATCAATCTACAGAGTCACAATCTCTCAGTACAATCTTTCATTACTTCAGAGACTGTAAGCATAGCTTCTCACAGGCATTTAGAGAATGTGTTGTTTTCTGTTTGGACCTGTTTCAGTGACTCTTTAGCCACTCGTCGTTAGTTTCCCTTTGTAGTGATTGTTATTTTTTTGGAGCCTTTGTTAGCTTGTTAGCTTAGCAACTGTTGCTGCTAGTTCTTGTGTTGTTGTTTCTTGCTTCTGTTTGCCAACCATAGTTTTGTTATTATTCTTGTCCTTTCATTCCTTCCAAGCTAACCTCAGTCAAAGCCTTCATCAACTTACTTTTTTCTATACTTGCGTTTGAGTCCATAAGTAAATACATTATGAAATTATGACAGTTTTTCAGTTTTTCTCTGGCATGATGGTGATGTTGATACTACCACTGTGATGTTGATACTGCCAGTAGGCTATTACAGGCTATACATAAGCTGTAAACACTGGCAACACACTAAGCATTCCTTGGTTATTGAAATGTTCTATATAAGTTACTAATATGTTATGTATATGTCCATAATAAAAAAAAAACCAAAAAACATCTTAGTCCTGCATATGCCAGTGTTTAAGAGAAATTTTGATGCATCAGTGTATGCTGGTTAAATCATTAAGGTGTGACAGGGCCATTAGCCTTATAAAATGAATAAACTGGATTAGTAGCCATACCAGGAGATTGATGTAGAGGACTGAGAGTTGTTGACAATAGGCGTCTATGCAAAAATGTAGCTCTTTCCTTAAAAATCATCTGAGTTTTTTTTGCTTGTGAAATTGCTAAAATTGTTTGTGAACTGCATTAAAATGCATTTTTCTTTGCAAATGATCCCAAACTTTTATTTATATATATATATATATATATATATATATATATATATATCTAGAGAGAGAGAGAGAGAGAGAGAGAGAGAGAGATGTGTGTGTGTGTGTGTGTGTGTGTTCTTTGTGCTTAAATGACCTCCACAGCCACAGAAAGGCATGCTGTGTCTCATAACCCTAGAGTGAGTTTTTGATATCCAGTCATGTTCACCAGAAATAGTCTAGGAAATTTGTTAAATGTTCATAACGTGCTTGCTCAAATGTCCCAGATTTGGCCAAAAGCAAGCATCTAATTAGCATAATATTCATATTTCTGAAAAGCTCTTAAGAGCACTTCTGGCATTGTCCATTTCTCTTATTTGCCTCTTATTGCTATAATGTTTGCTTAATGCCTGGCCTGTGCCTAGCGATCGCATGCTGTGCTCATTGTGAATGCAGTGTGAATGTGCTGTTTGGGTATGGGCCCATGCATCTCCAGGGCCCTATAATCAGCTCTAAGCTGCTTCTATCAATCTTCATAACTGTAGTGGGTTGAGGAGGGAAGTGCAGCTAATCAGCTCTAACCGGCCCCATGTTCAGCTTGACTGTCACTGTTATAGCAAGGCCATATGCAAACATGGGGCCTTACATGCGTGTCCCTTACTCACATCTTGGCCGTCTCACAGGGCCATTCCACAGATGGCCAGTTCTAGCAGAAGTCAGGTTTTGAAAGGGCCTTTCACTGAATAGCTGTTAGTGTAGGTTAATATAGGAGTGGTGGCCCTGCAGTGGTGGCAATCACAGCTCTGATCAGAGCTGGGCTTCAAAGACGTCTGCGCAAGTTGAAGCCAGAGTTGTCATTAGCTTCTGCCCTGCGCTTGACAGCCCTTCCCCTCCTCCAACTCTTTCTTCCTGTCTCTCTCTCTCTCACTCTCTCTCTCTCTCTCTCTCTCTCAGTCTCCGTCATTGTCTCCCTCTTATCGCTCTCATTTTCTGTCCCTGTGCAAATGGCTACTGTAATCCTGGGTCTGGGTGCTCGGGCCTGTCACTCCACATTTGCACTAAGCATCTTGCCTTCTCTCATCTCCTTTGCCCTAATTGTATTGTAATAAGCAATTACAGATCTATTTATGCACGCTAGATCTGAGATTGGGCCACTTTTTAAGAGGCCGCGTAGGGAAGTGGAACTGGACTGGGCAGTGCCCCTCACCCTGAACTTAAAGTTGGACAAAGACACCACTGTTGCTAATCGCTCAGCTTTCGCTCTTTCCCTCTCTGATGTTCTAATCCCACATTACGATCTTGTGCTCTCCTTCTGTTTTCTATCTTGTGCAGAATGCCCTCTAAAGCAAAAGTGATTGTGCTGTTGTTTGTTGTTTATTGGCTGTGTTTTCTCTTTGTGAGTCAGCTCTAGTGATGCAAATGAACAGAGGCAGTGTTTACCTGGACTGGCCATGTTTTCACTGTGTGTGTGTGTGTGTGTGTGTGTGTGTGTGTGTGTGTGTGTGTGTGTGTGTGTGTGTATGTTTCTGAGTGTGTGTGCACAGTGCCTGCACAACGTCTAGGCCTTTGATCATACTACATTGCATTGACAGATGCTCTCTGGTGCTTTCTGGTTGCTTATGAACGAGGCCACAGTCGGGATCTGAATGCCAGTAATTATATCCCCTTGCTAGAACGATAACAATTGTGGCTTATACAACAAAGTGCGATGGCTTTTTTATCTGTCCCATTATTTTTAGGTATGAGAAATGACATTGAAATTCCCTGTCTGCTTCCTCCCTGTCTAGGGCTCTGTGTTTACAGCTGTTTGTGAGCCTGTATGTGTGAGAGGTTAGGGCCATGATAAAGGCTTACACCTTGTAATCATAGCTGGATGTGTGATCTCAGCGACCTGCCTGAGAACTGGCTCGGCAAACAGCGTGCATGTTTTGTGTGTTTGTGTGTGCTCAAGAAGAGTGGGTGGTGACTGAAAGATCCACCAACAACAAATTTGCAGTATAAGCTAAAAGCAGCGATCAGAGTAAGGGGAAAGAACTGGGTAGGGAATTGTTTAGATTGTTTATTTTATTTAATTCTTTAAAGTTGTTTCATGTCAAGTACTCAGCAATTATGACATTTTAATATTTGAGATTGCATTTGCAGAATGTATTTGCTAATCACGACTGTTTATAAGTTGGGAATACGGTTTCCTGTTGCTCTAGGCTGATGGCACAGCTCACAAATTTTTGCAGCCTAACAACAACAGTAATATTTACAGCAGCAAAGTCACTAAATAAACTCAAAAACACAGAAATAAATATAAAATAATGATCAAATTAATTGAATGTAAATGTCATAAAATAAAAAATATTTAATACATTTTAGATTCCTGGCATGAATCTGTGGGTAAAATTTAGAACAATTAAAAAACACAGACATGAGTTTTCGCTGTCATTTTCCCTCCTCCCTTTACTGCTGATATAGATTCAATGCCTGCGGGTGCCGCCGCCACAGAGCTAGCAGCTAGCAGCCAAGTATTTAAGAATTAACCACAATTTAAGATAATTGCAAATTAAGTTAACAGTTAGTGCAGAAAACCTGCTAACTTATTTGGTTTATATATTACCATATCTCTCTCTCTCTCTCTCTCTCTCTCTCTCTCTATATATATATATATATATATATATATATATAAATATATATATATATGATCATGTTTCATCTGTGTATATAGCTGGAGGAGGATCATTCACAGATCATGAAGTTTGCTCTAGTCCATTATCAGACAAATATTCTTGCTGTTATCAGTTCACAATATTGTATGAAGCTCAAGCAGAATCACACCAATCCTCCCCAGTAAGAGAACAGTGAATGCGTAGGGGCCATACTTGCTTATAGTTTTGCTTAGCACCACTCACAGACACATCTCACATTCCAACAGTAGCTCCATAAAAAGACAAACACAGGCTGAGAATGAAAGAACAGAAGCAGGGCAAAGAAAGTGGGCATCCAACTCTTTTTACACCTTCACCACCACTCCTACGTAGATGCACATTCAGCAGCAATACACACTCATGTGAAAGTTGCTCTGAATGCAAGCAGGGTTTCCTCGAAAATCCCACTGCTAGTGACTTATCTCCACTTAAGCTCTTTTCCCACTAACAGAGGAACCAAAAAAGCATGCTGCAAAAGGCCACCTTGCTGGTTTTAGTGCCTTTCAGTGTCCTCTGAACACAACAAAATGCTGCAACAGCTTTTGCTTAAAACCCAGGAATATTCAATTTGGAGTGAGGCTTTTAAAGTGAAAACCCTTCGGAACCCATTTTGATGTTTTTACTTTGCATACATTTTTGTCTGTGCACTGAAGAGAGCTTGTGATTCGAAGAACCTTTTGATGAGATTTTAGAAGTTAAGACTACCTGTTAATGCAGGCTGTTTTTCTTTTCTGATCCAGTTTTGAGTGCACAACAGAAATTGCAACCTAATGTAATTTAATCACAGAGACAGCATTAAGCTTTAGATCCCCAATCATTCCGAAGATTCATCACCTCTTCTTTCACTGTATTATCTGCTACCTCTTACCCTGAATTAGTCAGAAAGAGATTACATACTGCATCACTACCCAGAGTTGATGACAACAGGTAATAACAGGAATGTATTTTAGAGCTTGGAGATCTTGTGAACAGAACTCTCCATTATCTATATTTTAAAAAGTTGTCAAGATACAGTATGCTGGTCCATAATCAAATGGCACAGGTAGCCCAGAAAGACTTCACTAAGACAGCAGCTGTTGTGCGCAACAGGATCTCTTCCTCCCTGAACACAGGTTCAAGACTTGTGATTATATGGGTCAGAGAACAGTTCAGGCTTGAATATTTGGTGGGAGTACTTTATTAACGTAACCCACAAACATTACGAGTAGTGTAAGGTGATTAACTGATAAATCATTAGCAGACAGCTCCACAGCCATGTTATCAGTCTCCTCATGATGAAAAACTTCATATGATTGTTTTAAATGTGATACGCCACTGGTGGACAGAGATGCACTGCACTGGAGGATCCAAACATGCTCCACAGCACACAATAAGCACAGTAATCCGTGGGAGGGTGCAAGGTGGAATGTTGATCAATAATAGTGACTCAACAGTTTCTTGGCCAAATGCTGAGACGTCAGCTTTTAGAAACTCATTATCTAGTAAGCACTTGGTCTACTGGAACAATAAGTTCTTACACTGCACAATAAAAAGACATTTCAAATCCTTGTTATTCTTCTTCATTAAGCTACCTCACTTTAAACAGTTTGACACCAGGCCCAATATTTGCATGGATTATTTGCATAAATGTTGATTTCATAGAGGCTGTGGAATTCCATATTTAGAAAGAGAGGGTTAACCAATAAAATCTCTCAGATTAAATATGCAGATTATAAAGCCTTATCAATCCATAAAAAATTCCTATCAAAATAATAAGTAGCTCTGGCCTACTTATCCCAGTAATCTGCAGTGTGGCAGGTATGGATTTCATTCTAACATTATTCATTTTCAAATAACATGATGTCCCACATGTCAAGCACAATGTCAGACGTTGCTAAGCAGTCATTTTTAATTACCAAAAGCCATCCCAATTACCGATAAATGAAACTTTGCTACTAACTTTGCTTTCAAGACATGCTCTACTTTTGGATTCATGGGATCAAAAAAAATTAGAACCGTTCCTTTGAGATTCTGAACCATGTTGACAAGATAACATTGAACAGTTTGGCCGCTGCTTTATGCTGAGCACTCATTTCACCACATGCCAGATGTGTTCTAATGGTGACTGGGGAGAACTCTGAAGACAGATGAACTCATGCTTATGTCCATAAAACAAGTTTGGGCTCATTTTTGCTTTGTGACAGGGTGCATTATCATACTAACCATTAGAAGATGAAAAACATATTTACATAAGGGGATGCACATGGTCAGCACAATTACTCACATTCATGGCGATGCCTGTGATTGACTAGTTAAGGGGATGAAAGACTGAAAAGAAAAAAATTCTTATACCATTACAGCAACCATCTGTGTCAAGCTGTCCCTGCGATCATCTCTCATCAAAAGCCACTGACAGACAGTTCTTTCCTCCCTTGCATTGAAACTAAGGCTCCTAATCTGTAGCCACAGGGTTTTTTTGCACTGCACTTCTGCCCCATGATTGGCTGATTGCATCAATAGGCAGGTCTATAATTGTTCCTAATAAAGTACTCTCTGAATATATTTGAATTTTAAACTTAAATCATGTGAGATAATGTGATTGATGGATGGATTAACTAAAAAACAAGAACATCGATGACATTGAGGTTGTTGTAAAGTAT
This sequence comes from Etroplus canarensis, assembly GCA_015106775.1. Classification (NCBI taxonomy): domain Eukaryota; kingdom Metazoa; phylum Chordata; class Actinopteri; order Cichliformes; family Cichlidae; genus Etroplus; species Etroplus canarensis. The sequence goes on along the minus strand of VUQH01054360.1, from coordinate 14,898 downwards.
GAAGTGCAGAAAGAAAGTGATATGGTTCTTTATTTGGGTTGGGCGAATAGCACAAACTAATGACAATTGTAATCCACTGATAAGTCAAGGGAGTTCACAAATCGTCATATCCAGGACAAATAAGCTTGTAAAATGTTTGAGTTCAGGAGTGTTGCAGCTGTGTGGTCAGTAGTAACCATTGCCATAAAAAGCATGAAAATATGAACGTATCAGCATGTCATAGCACTGACCATATTACTGATGGTCAGTGGAGTCAGAACAGACAACTATGACTCTGAACCTGACTTTCAGTTTGCGTAAATATTGGGTAAACCATTAGATGTTCATTGTGTGCAAGTTTCATGAAAATCTGACTAATACTCTAGGAAGAATATCATTTTTTTGTGAATTGTGGATAGATGGACAGACTGACAGATGGAAAGATGACAGACACCTTGTCCTGGCATTAGCTCACCAGTCCTTTGGCTGGATGAGCTAATAAGTCAATCCTCATTTTTTAAAACTTTACTTTGCATTCATTTGGTATCTGTTCAAGCTTTAGCTTTAATTAAAAATCTGGAAATGTTTGTACCAATGCGGATTAATCTGCTGTAGGGACCCCTTGGGGAAAATACTGTACAAGGTAGCAACCGAAGGTTTGGAGAAAAGTAGAAGGTGACATGTATCAGGTACCCACTCAACAAATAATTTGTGAATGCTGCTTTCATGCAAGTTGCAGGTGGCAACAAATTTAAGTTTGCATGCCTGACAGAGTTCCAGTGTTAGTCATCAGAATGAGTAATAGGGTAATATTTTACTTTCCATACTAGTAAAAATAACATGCAGTTTGGTAAAGTCATATCCGAGTCACAAATGTCTGTATTTCATAATTAGATTCACAACTTCTTCTTCACAAAATGCAGTTTAAATTAGACTAGCTGTCTCTTTTATCCTGCGGAACAACTTGGCCACAGAGACTTTTATATCTCTTTCAGAGAGTGACTTATCCCTGCTCTTCAAATTGCGATAGACTCATTTGAACCATTGATGAATCAAATCAGCACTTGCAGCCAACAAATTTAGTACTGTCAGTTCTTTTACCAGTAGTGTGGGAATTTACCAGCAATTCAGGGTATGCTAAAAGAAACATTCACTCTGAAACAGTGATGCCAAGCAGCCAACCTGCCAGTGAGGCAAACAGCTGTTTAGCTGTTTAGTATTTTCATTTCATTCACCAAGTCAACATTGGCTTAATCTGCCGTGGTGAAATAAAGATTTTTTTTATTATTTATTTCATTTAAATTTACTTATTTCATTGGGGATTCATGCCATTTTGATTTCATGAAACAGGTGGTCCAGGCATGTGTAAGAGTAATCCACTCAGAATAATACTGTTATTTGTTCCAGACCGTTAAGTCCATTGAGCTGCATTTCAGTGATATTTCAGGCTGAATACATTTTCACAGCCCACCAAACAGATGGTTTGTCCACACAAAAAAGAGAGATGTGAAAAAGCAGGAGCTGAGTGACATTGTAAAGCACGAATGTAGAACATTTTCAAGGCACCGTACAGATGTTTGCATACAGAAAGGGAGAGATTAAGTTTTGTTACAAATTTTGTGGTTAAAAATAGGAGAGGAATAATTTGAGGGTATATGAGGGACGTGTTAGTTTTGTTAACATTTTATTGCAGCGAATGTAACATGCCCTGGGGAATAAGGAAATCTCACAAGGCTGATTTAAGTTATTAGATAAATTTTAGCTTTAACAAAGAATTTTCTCACTAAACATGCTAGCTTTAGGTGATTTTATTAGATATATAAGAACAGTTTTTTCTTTTTAATTTTTCTGAGCTGTGGATGAGCCATGTTTAATCCTGATTGGTGGAAATATTAACATATTAAAGCAACAACCAAATAATGCACAGCAAGAAAATTAACTGGACAGACTGGTTACATTTTACCCTGAGAGTACAGAAGATAAACCTGTAGGGTAAGATGGAGAAAAACTCAATAACATGATCAAGAAAGTCATTGTGGCTTATGACACACACACACACACACACACACACATATATATATATATATATATATATATATATAAAATACTGTATATCTTAAAAAATTATATTTAGCAAGTTATGAAAATTACACCTTTTTCAACAAGATGTGAAACTTTTGGGATTAAGAATCTCTTTTTTGAGTAGGGATTTCATAATACCAGAAATTTAGTAGTTGGTACTAATACCAGTAAAATTACAGGATTTTCTATACAAAATTCAATACCATATTAAAAATGGGAGAAAAAAAAAGATTATCCCATGTACTTAGGCATAAACCCCTTCACCAAAAACATCTGAACAAGGCAAAAATGGCTTTTCTCATAACTAAAAGCAACAATGCAGTTTGATTCTGCAATAATTCCTACAAACGTCATCATTACTTCATGACTTTTTGAAAGGAAAATCAACAGATCAATGCTGTTACTAAGCGGTATAACATTAATTACATCATGTCGACTTAATCATTTAAATAATGGTAGCCACTGCAAACATTTTAGCTTGTGGAACATACCTGATTGTGCCACAGTAAAACCAGCATTTCAAGAAAATATAAGGATAACACTGGATGCTGTTAAACTTAACCAAAACCTTAAACTCTTTAAACAGATGTAGATGATAATCCCCCACTGGGATTAATAAAGTATTTTGATTCTGATTCCTGATTATTTCTTTGTTTGTAGGCGTCCTTCTCCTTCTTCAGCATGTAAGGATAGACCAGAACACCTGCAGCCATATTACTGCCCCCTTCCCTTTCAGAAGAATTCCAATCTCAACTATGTTTGGTAGTGCCAGTATTTAAGAAACAGTAGGTACAGTTAATGTTTTCAGAATTTCAGAATCAAAAGGTACTATAACTCTTGGTTCTGGTTTCCTATTTGTGAGTGCGCTGTCAATTGCTGGAAAAACTACTGCTCGTGAAGAAAACCAATCTAATCACAGGGAGAACATAGAGGGGCCCTCTCTGGGTTTGAAACCAATCCCCACTTGCTGTGAGGCAACAGTGCTAGCCAATGATTCATTATTTATGCGCCTAAAATCACAGCTGCTTACACTCACTCAAAAAGAAGAAAAAAAAAAAAAAAATAATAATAAATTTTTAAAAAGGCTCCTTTACCTTTACAAAATGCTTACTCAGTATATTAATTTTAATTTTCTGTGTGAGCAAACCAGTTTTGTCACTGGTTTACTGTTTTATGTCAACTAACAATTATGAAGGCTCTTGTTGAGTTTACCTTTGAGTAATAAGTACATTTATTATCAATACCAGTTAATTAAACTTGAAAAACTCTCAGGCCAACAACTACTAAAATGTCAGACTCCCTAATCGTATCCATAGCGATGTTCATCATTAATTCTTTTAATTGTTTGTTTGTTTTTACAGCTGTTCTGAATATGAGTGGTGCTGAACTCATTTCATTTCTTGTTGATCTAATAGAATGCTGGCCCCACGTACTGAGATACTGTAGGACTGAAGTTTAACCAAAATAATTTCTGCAAACCTTGAAAAAAATCTGCAAATAGTTGCAGAAGAAATAGGGAGAAGATAGTTCACCACAGAGATACAAATGCCTTTGATGTGCAGTCCCATGAAACTGGCCAGCCTATCTTACACATGCACTGTGTGTGTTGTGTGTGTGTTATGCATAATTATATATATCTCTCCACAAAATGTCAGTGGACTTCAAAAGACATCAGACAAGTACACAGAACACACACAGTGTATATCCCATTATTTTGAGAAATAGCCCAGAATACACTCTGCTAAAGTATGTGTGTGTGTGTGTGTGTGTGTGTGTGTGTGTGTGTGTGTGTGTGTGTGTGTGTGTGTGTTCATGCACACG
>VUQH01054360.1:0-10996 GCA_015106775.1 Etroplus canarensis | reverse complement strand
AAGTTTATATCTTTTTCCAGAGAGGGAAAAAAAAGTAGTTTTCAAGACTGGAGATGGAAATAAACCTCATAGCCTTGGGTTATACATGTTGGAGTCAAAGCACAAATTGCATAGGATGCTTACAAACTAAATATGCCGACTTAAGCTTGGAACATGATGACGAAACTGGACTAGAATTAACAAACCACACGTTTTCTCTAGCTTTCACAGCTTGTTAGAGAGCAGCACACACTCAAAAACTAGGTAAACACAAAGAACAGAATACACATTTGACAATAGGTGCACTATATTTGAGTCCAGCTGCTACGCAACCACTCAGTTCCTTTGAGAATTGTGTGAATTCTTTCTGCACCAAAACAGATGTGGACAAAAAGGTAAAACACAGATTTAAAATGAAAAATAAAGCATGAAGAGTCATAAACCTTACAGAGCCATCCACAGATAATTGAGCACCCACACAGATTTAGACAAAACAATAAGATGAGAAAAATATGTTACGGCAGCAATGCAAATAAATAAATAAATAATCTAAAAAATTAAAAATAAAAATCCAACATGGTGCCACAAGGAACTTGAAACTAAAATTAATGGAACCACTGACCTTTGGCAGGGAAGCTAAAACAGTTGTTAGAGAAAGTGTTCAGCTGCAGCACCAGTAAGTGGTGCATGGGGTGGTTAGGATCCATTGATTATATGTAGCCATTCACCACAGCCACAGCCATCTGGATGATCTCTGTTTGAGCTGATGGAGGAATCCAAACAGTGTGTTGAACCAAACTGGATTCAGCCAGCAACAGCAATTTCCCCAGTCAGTAATATGGATGCATTCCAACACCCAGCAGAAATCAGGTTGCAGACATGTTCCCTTGCAGCATGGCAGCAACTTGCTGTAATGCTGCAATGTCTCCATGAAGCACATCAAACTACATTCAACATGTTCTCCCTGGTCCTAATCAGTTCATTGAGTTCGTCCACATAGTTGTACCGAGTGCCCAACATCCACCAGGATGACTGCTGTACAGCTCCTGCTCTGAAACCCATTCATTTCACCTGTAGCTTCCTCCAGGATTATAGACCTTACTAAGGGCTGTCAAGCTGGTGAAGATTCTTTATTTCCATGAGTGTGACTGGCAATAAAATGCACTGATAATCCTGTAGTGATGATGGCAATATTTCTACACAGCACTGGAATTTAATGGAAAATATTGATAGATTTTGAGAAATTGTTTGAATATAAAGAGTTCCAAAAACTCTACAAGGTCAATGTTTTCTGCTTTGTAGTGAATTGTAATGGACAATAGTAATTTTGCTACTAGGGATTAAAAAAAAGTAAGTTTTCTTTTTCTTCTTCTTTTTCTGAATATTTTCAAAATTAAAACAAAAACTAGTTTTATTTAAGGCTGTCCATCATCTGTTTTGGAAATGGACGCTTCAGTAAGTGAACATGTTAATTATATACATGTCAATTAGAATTCTTTACATTAGAATAAATTACAATTTGTTTTACTGGCTTTACTGGTCTGGCTCATTGGAGGTGTCACCTGTAGCGTACTCGTTTGAGCATCCACCTTACAAACAAAAGGTCCCTGGTTTGATTCCAGGTGGGGACACAATCCCCTCTAATCATGTAGGGTTGTGTCAGGAAGGGCATCCGGTGTAAAACCTCTGCTAAATTAACAATACGGATTAGTCCGCTGTGGCGACTCCTTGGAAGAGAATACAAGTGAGCAGCCGGAAGGTCCATTTACTGGTCTTGCCCATTGGAGAACAAATTGTAAACTGAAGGGAGTTTGACACTTCTGACATGTGGCCCTACGTAGGTTAGGAATATATATATATATATAGAAAAAGTCTTTGTTTTCTAGCCCTTCAAATCAGCTACTTTCAGTTTTAAGCTCAGTTTGTGGTTCTCTATGTCTTTAGTCTCATTTTCAGCATTTACAATGCTCAACAGAGATTATGCAGATGATGACTGATTTGGACAGTCTACTATCTTCCAGTTTGTATCACAGAAGCTTTGGTTGGCGAACATTGTCTTTGGGCTCATTGTCTTGCTGTTGGATGAAGGTCTGGCCAATGAGACTGAAAGATTTGCCAGACAAACTGTGTCAGTACACCTCTGAATTCATCCAACTGCTGCTGCCATCATCAATGAAGACAGTGAGCCAGTTGCCAGAGGCAGCCAAGGCCATGCCTCCTCCAAGTTTCACTGATGAGTTAGAACTGTTTGGATTCCATCTTTCTCCACAGTTTGGGCTTTCAGTTCACTTTGGTCTCATCTGTCCAGAAAAGTGCTCCAGAACCCTTCTGGCTTGTCTTTGTATTTTTGGCAATCCAATTCCAATCAAGCCTTTGAATTTTGCCAATAAGAAGTTTTCCTATTGCAGTAAAGCCTCTATAATTATGCTGCATAAGTCTTATACAAACTGTGGTGTGATGGTTTCACACCTGTGCTCAAAACCATTAAATGTCTTCTTAGTTTTCACGAACTTTTGCTGGGCATGCTACAGTTTGTGTATTTTGTGTTTATTGCGATTAAATTATGTAGTTGAAAACTTTTAATTCAAGGCCCCTGTCTGTAGGAGAGTATCTAAATTCCATCAGGGGCAACAAATACACAGACAACAACATAAAGCAACATCCCAATAAAAATGATTTCTATGCATAATGTGTTTTTGATTGTGGATGTGATCCAACATCTGAGCAGTCTATTTCTCACACACCGACTCATTACTTTAAACTTAACTCAATTCTGTAATTCACAAGCAGCAGACCAGATCTTTGAGTTATTGCATATTAGTTTTAAATGTTTTTTTTTCCCATTTTTTTTTCTTTCTAAACCTAGAATTGGAAAATGCTTGACTTTATAGCAAGACACCCATTCCAAGCATTCCGATACTCACGAGTCTCATTAGTAGTTAAAGTGCTTCTGACTGCTTTTCCACTCCCATTTGCATCTTGTTTATGAACCAGTAGGTCCACACACATTAAAATGCTAATAGAGGAAAAAATACACCAAAGAATTTGTCCATTTATCAATTGCACTGAGATTTATGAACATTTAGGTAAGGCGGATATTGTTTATGTTCACAAAATGAGGAAGCATTCCATAGAGGTTTTGCTTTAGTTGCCTGATAAGTCTGAGTGGGCATCTACTGAACTAGTTAATTTCCATATGTGACTTGTATTTTTAGTTACACTCTGTTCATGCTACTATGGGAAATGAAACACTAAAGCTTTAAGTTGGTTCTGAGTCAGTGAATCTATGCAAAAGTGTCTGAATTGAAAAGAATGAAACAAATGCACAACAATGACTCATTCTGAGTGACTCCTTGGATTTATGTTTACTTCATGCATAATAGTGCTGTTGTGCTTTAAAACACTTTTATACTTACTGTATCCTCAGGATTTTGACAAAGCCTGTTAAGGTTCACTGGGTACTGTACATAATTTCAGTATGGCTGGTCCCAGTGGATCTGAACCCCCTGAAGCGGCAATGTTATTGCCCTGTCCTGGCCTGTGAAATGCATAAAGCTCTCCTATTTATACACAAGGTTTAAACATACAAGTACATTTCAACAAAGAGACACTAACAGATCAGTAGACAACTATAGAGTATATGTGTATATATGAGAGCTGCAAATTGCATAAGGTAAGCATTTTTTTTTTCTTTTTAACATAACATTACATGTGCATATAGTGAAAGATACTGAAAGCACAAAAGCCAGCTTGCTATCTTGCTACCTTTGTTCCCCTTCTTTAATGCAGTTACTGAATACATTTATTCCTTTATGCAGTCTGAAATTGAATTGTGGTATATGTTGCTGTTTCTCAGATTTTTGTTTGTTTGTTCTGGTCTAGCCTCTGCATCCAAAATCTCACAAGTGGGCCATTAAGTAACACTGATTTTGAAACACTTTTCACCTGCACCTGCCTTTAGCAAACTTACAACACATTCGCTGAGAGACTACTCTTTAGTTTGTGTACTAATGTTGCATACTAGTACAGGCCCACACCACTTACATTACATAAGATCATGAGGGAAATATCAACCACCTGGTTATAATGATGTAAAAGTAACTAATAGCTAACTTGTTTCATACCCACTGTATTTAATGGAACATAGGACACTACATACTTATCCATGCGTACAATGTTACTTTCTTTTATTTGGCATATGCAAATAAATACAATATCACATTTTTCTTACTGAATTGAAAACACTGAATCTTTACTAGACATGTTTACTAGAAAATATATCATCTGCTTTGATGATCCAAAAAGCACAATGATATACTAGATCATGTATTTTACAGAGAAAATGCAGTGGGATTGTTGCTTGTTGTTCAAAAGCTGTAGCTAAATAGGTTGAAAGCTCAAGTTAGACACATATTGATTGATTGATTGATTGATTGATTGAAAACAAACAAACAAAAACAAGAGTAGTGTAAGATTCCATACTGCTGCCAAGGCTGAACAATCCTCAAATTTTGCTGTTTCCCTAAGGTAAAATGTTCGTATGTCTTTAATTATAGAAACTGAAATAAAACCAACTTTCAATAAGCTGATTTGCTGAGATATGATGCATAATGCCAAATTTATCTCTATCTCAAATGCTGAAGAATCCTTTAAGAGGGTCTTTAATTTTGAAAATATGACATACTTCTGAGCATCTTGATGATATATAATGAGTTATTTTGAAAACCTGAAACTGTAAAACATTCTGGTGATCTACAAAAAGAAAAAAAAAACATCTGTTTTGGAGGCCTTATGGGTCTCAGGCAGCTTGCGTATTAGCAGGAGTTGTTTATTAGGGTTGTCAAGTGGAGCCCTGTACTATTTCCTTTTATGAGTCAAAATATACATAATGCATACAGTACTTTTGCCCACAGTCCCTGAGCGTTGTACCATCTTGTAACAACACACAGGATGTGGAAAAAAATGTGAAGAAAGACAGAAAAGAAAGATAAGGCATTCCTCTAATAGTCCCACAGTGGGGAAATTTCAGGTGTTACAGCAGCAAGACAAAAAAAAGATCACCCAAAAAAGAAAGATAAAGATAATAATAATAATGTATCATTAGTGACATTAAATTTTTAAGCTCTTCAAGGCAAAATACTAAAGAAATCCCCATTTAGTGACCAGACTAGTAGCAAAGGTCAGTTTTATTTCTGATAACTTACACTTTAATTTTGAGGTAAATGATTGTATTATTTCTTGTGACATGGTGTTAATTAAAAACATTAACTGATTTTCTGCAGTGATACAAGCAGAGAGATATACTGTACACTGTACACAAGAAAATTCAGGATGCATGCTCTCATATGGCTTGGCATTTTCGGATCTATCCCCTCAGCTAACAACTTCTCCAATATTAGCAGAAAACAAAACAAAACTCATGCACATTAACATGCACCACGAACTTCATGTCACAAAGATAATTTAAAATATGATACTGTTTTAGTTCTTAGGACCCATGAATGTTGAACTAGTGTCTGTACTGAACTGTAGTGCTGAATTTGATTTCAACAGTGCTGTGATTTTCACTTCTTGTCTTTTCATTGTTTCTCAGGTAAAACTTTACTTGGACCATGCTGGTTGTGTTTTATTGGATTAGGCAGAGCTGGGCTGTCTGCCAGACACTGATGTAATTACATTGTTAACAGTCATTGTGTCAGGTACTGTGAGCTATACACAGGTTGTAGCCTTTACCTCTCTCACTTTCAGAGATGACATTACACTTGCTCTACCTTGCTCTTCTTCTCTTCCTCTCAGTCTCGCTCTGTCACGAAGGAAGACAGTGAAGTCTTGCCAGGGTGACAGTGACTGTGCCTGTTTAAAAGGCACTTGGCTTGTAACTTTTTACTGCTGTCCTGTCTATTTGTGCATCTCTTTGTCCCTGTGACATTAAATTTGCCTCCACCTTTTGTCACTGCTGTCAGTTTGTGTTCCATCTTTCTGTGATGCAACACTTCCCTTACCTTTCTTTTCATCTTATTTTTTTTCTGTAGCTTTATAAGTCATTCACTGTCTGATGGTTGATGACCCATTCATGTTTATATTTATTCTGGCACTAGTGGTGAACACGTTCCAGCCAAAACTACAGCCATGCAATTAGACTACATGCCAGAAATTTTGAAAGAGAGATGTTACTGCAAAGGGACACTTCTGTGGTCTGAATATGAAACTGCAACCGTGGAATGTGGCTATATTACTTACTGAGGGAATCCTCTCCCATCTATGCTGTTGCAGTTCACTTTGAATCAATACAGTTTGGATTACTCAATCAGCTGATGCAGAGGTCTTCTAAATAACTGTGGCTATGCTGAATGGGTTAGCTCCCCTGCCACAAGGCCGTACAGGAAATCTTCACCTCTTCATACCACTATACCTGTATTTATTTGTTAGAGTTTAAACACTGAACTCCTTATTGTATAACTGTATTTAGATTTATTGAGATCTTCACTTTTTCTATATTCTTGTCTATATAATTGAGATCCTTCTGTATTTTTTTTTTCTTCTATATCAAATTAATCCATAGCTTTTTTACTATATGTTGTTTTTGGAAGATGTATTAAACTTAAAATGCATGTGCATACTGTAGAAGTGGCAAGAAAGTATGTAACTATAGTTGTACAAAGGCATAAAAAAAGAATAATTACACAACAATTTTAAATTTTTTTGGTGTTGACCATAATGTATTGTTATTACACATCATGGTTATCATCAATATATAGTCATTGTGACTGCCATACAACATTCGGTTACCCAATAATGTTAAGATAAATATTTTGTTAAGTGGTTCAGTGGTTTGATTTTTATTAAAAATAATCAGCCCTTCAATTCGTCCCCTTGTCAGAAGTTACAGCTACGAGTTTTACAAGCTTTGGAAACTAGGATTTTCCCAGTTTATCCCATTATTCCTGACAGATTCTTAAGCTCCACTAGATCGTTCTGTCTTCAGGTCACTCCATAGATCAACTACAGACTTTAAGCCTAGGATTTTGCCAGCCAATCCAAGGACAGTCATAGACTCGTCCTTGAGTCTCTCCAGCTTTGCCTTGGCATTATACTTCAGGTCACTGTAGGATTAAAGGTAGTCTGTCTAATATCTAGAACAGGTTTTGAATCTGTTTTCATTATTTGGTGTTCATGACTGGGATTCATTTTTGTTCTTGGTTTTTGAACAGTGTCAGCTTGAATCTTGATTCCTGTTTGCTTTTTATGATTATTCTAGTTTGTGAGTTTTGTTATTGATATTTTAAAATTCCAGTTTCAGCTTAGCAATTATGTAGTTTATTTATATACTGCTCAAAAAAGTAAAGGGGCACTTTTTAATCAGAGTATAGCATCATGTCAACTAAACTTCCGGGATATTGATCTGGTCAGTCAAGTAGCAGATGGTATTGTTGTAGGTTTCTGCTGCTTTGGTATTAATGAAATCAGCAACTGGTGAACTAGACGGGCAACAATGAGATGACCCCTAAACAGGAATAGTTTTTCAGGTGGAGGCTACTGACATTTTACCCTCCTCATGTTCTGACTGTTTTTTCACTAGTTTTGTGTTAGATTTGGGTCAGTGTCGCTACTGGCACCATGACGTGATACTTGGAGCCTCCAGGATGATACATCAATATGTGCCATTGCCAGAAAGTTAGCTGTGTCTCTCAGGACAGTCTCAAGAGCATGGAGGAGATTCCAGGAGATAGGCAGTTACTCTAGGAGAGCTGTACAGGGCTGTAGAAGGTCCTTGACTCATCAGCAGGACCAGTATCTGTTCCTTTGTGCGAGAAGGAACAGGAGGAGCACTGCCAGAGCCTGACAAAATGACCTCCAGCAGGCCATTGGTGTGGTGCGAAAAATTTAGAAACAGACTTCATGAGGGTGGCCTGAGGGCCCAACATCCTCTACTGAGCCCCGTGCTCACTGCCTGACAAAGTGGAGCTTGATTGGCATTTGCCATAGAATGCGAGGATTGGCAAGTCTGCCACTGGCATCCTATGCTTTCCACAGATGAGAACAGGTTCACCCGGAGCACATGTGACAGACGTGAAAGGTTCTGGAAAAGCCATGGTGAATATGATGCTGTATGTAAAATCATTTAGCATGACCAGTTTGGTAGTGGGTCAGTGATAGTCTCTGGAGGCATATGAATAGAAAGACGCGTGAAGAAACACAGAAGACATGGAAGCAGACATAGAAAAAAAAGAAGAAGAAGAAAAAACTTTTAAAACTAGTGAAGACAAATAAACAGTGACAAAGCAGTGCTGATCATTAAACAGTCCTAGTGAGAATAAAGTGCAAAGGATACTAAATTACTGTTGTAAAAGTATGTAAAAATAAATATTATCAAATAGAAAAAGTATACAGCTGCAGAGAGGAATCCATGTGGCATGATGCCACCATGCTATCACCATGCCTCAATGGATTAGCTAAATCATGAGTAGTGTCTGGTATCTCTGAGACAGCGGTTAGTGTCCTCTAAATACAGACTTGTAAATGAGAGATTTCAACAATTCTGAAATAAATTAAAATGAACATCTTAAAACACGTTCTTTCGTTGTCTGTATAGTAAATGGGTGTTTGTTTGTTTTTTTAAATTAGACTTATTGCACTAATGTGTGCAAAAACATGAACACATGATGCATTCTGAAGCCACTTTAAGGCTGGCTTTTAGTCCCATGTCGTGTGAAAATGTTCCTGGAAAAAGCAGTAAAATACATCTCCGCCGTGTCACCCCTGCACCCTGATTTACGTGAAATACATAAATTCACAAAAGGTCCATTGTATTTTCATAAATTGACGATCTTCTCTGGTAAAGCTTGAAATTAAGGATAGAAATATAAAATATGGACAGTGTTCTTGACAGGGTATCAAGCAGTAACATTCAGAGTTTAAGGGACTGTACCATCCTGTGGGGCATGAGGCTTTTGATCATTAGGTTTTTAAAATCCGTTTGTTGTTCTGTTATCACTGCCTGCTCTCCATTACTGTAAATTGTCAAAGCAGCTTCAATGAAAGCTGCCTCCTTCTATGTAGCATACGGAAAAGTACAAGTGACAGAATGTGTCTTTTTGAAAATAAGTCACTGTGTCCCTGTTTTTTTTTCTCTCTTTCTCAAAAGTCCTTAAAGTATTCTTGCCACTAAAAATACAATTTTATTCTTTACGTTTCTGCCCAGCCCTCGTTTTTAAATGTGACTCTCTTTGTTAGGATACAACACTTTCTGTGCTGCCGACCTTTCTTTCTCTTGACATGCATCCAGATTCAATATAAGATCCTGCAACCAGGAGCCTTTTTTTCATCTGTGGAAATTAAGGTATTAAGTAAACAGAGTGCTTATAAAACAGTCTTTAAGACCTTGTTAGGGATTTTTGCCCGCAGGACATCCAGTAAGCACAAATTAACAGTCACACATACAGCTGCATAGATCCCAGGCTGCAAACACAATGTCACCTTCTAATGTACTCACAGGTAAAGACAACTGGACCCCAACCTTGAATTACACTGTTTGAGTGCGTGGCTATTTTTGCTTGTTTTAGTATGTGCGTGTGTGTAGGTGATTAATCAGACAAGTTTCTTTAGCAATGTCAGCCTAAAAGTGATATATGAGCACTACAAACACATGCACACACAAAGAAAAGCAAACAAAAACACACAAATACTGCAAACACACAGACCTCCTCAGTGTGTTTCCACTGGGGAATAATATCTGAAGGGAACTTTTTTTTTCTAAATGGGAGTTTGGTTCATGCACATTATGCTTTATAATGAGCTGCTCTTTTGTTTTGGTTCTCCTGAACAAGAAAAACATGCATATACAGTACATCATCTGTTGATATTCTCATATTATCTAAGAAAACACCTATATAGCAAAATGTACAAACAAACATCCCAGCCTATCCCAGCTGGACAGTCCATCACTGGGCCAAGACACAGAGAGATGGACAGCTATTCATGCTCACATTCACACCTACAGTCAATTTAGAATCACTAATTAACCTGACCCCTTTGCATGTCTTTGGACTGTGGGAGGAAGCCGGAGCAATCGGGCTAAAACCCACGCAAGCATGGGGAGAACATCCAAACTCTACATGGGGAGAACATCCAAACTCCACACGGAAGGGCCTAAGCTGGAAGGCAGCTGGATTCAAACCCGAACCTTCTTGCTGTGAGGTGACAGTGCTAAATGAAAACATATTTGGCTTAGCTCTGAGCCCCTCCTTGTTTGCAATGGTGATGGACAGATTGACAGATGAGGTCAGGCAGGAGTTTCTGTGCACTATGATGTTTGCAGATGACATTGTGATCTGTAGGGAGACTAGGGAGGAGGTGGAAGAGAGCCTGGAGAGGTGGAGGTATGCACTGGAGAGAAGAGGAATGAAAGTCAGTAGAAGCAAGACAAGAGTACACGTGCATAAATGAAAGGGAGGCAGGTGAAACAGTGAAGAAGCAAGGAGTAGAGGTGGTGAAGGTGGATGAGTTTAAATACTTGGGATCAATTATCCAAAGCAACGGACAGAGCACAAGAGAGGTGACAAAGAGAGTGCAGGCAGGGTGGAGTGGGTGGAGACGAATGTCAGGGGTGCTTTGTGACAGAAGGATAGCAGCAAGAGTGAAAAGGAAGGTTTACAATACGGTAGTGAGACCTGCTATGATGTATGGTTTGGAGACGGTGGCACTGACAAAAAGACAGGAGGCAGAGCTGGAGGTGGCAGAGTTGAAGATGTTGAGATTTTCTCTGGTAATGGCCGGGATGTACAGGATTAGAAATGTGTACATCAGAGGGACAGCTCAGGTTGAGAAGTTTGGAGACAAAGTCAGAGAGACAAGGCTGAGATGGTTTGGACATGTTCAGAGGAGGGATAGTGGATATACTGGACAAAGGATGTTGAGGATGGAGCTGCCAGGCAGGAGGAGAAGAGGAAGACCACAGAGAAGATTGATGGATGTAGTGAAGGAGGACATGCAGAGGGTTGGTGTGAGGGAAGAGGAT
>VUQH01054357.1:6571-18343 GCA_015106775.1 Etroplus canarensis | reverse complement strand
TGGCAGCGTGCTTTACACCACTCCAGCTTACACTTGGCATTGTGCTTGGTGACGTAAGGCTTGCATGCAGCTGCTCGGCCATGAAGCTCCAGTTTTTGTGCTGATGTTAATGCCAGAGGACGTTTGGAACTCTGCAGTTATTGAATCGGCAGGGCATTGGCAACTTTTAGAGACCATGTGTGTCTGCACTTGAAAACCCCACTCTGTAACTTTATGTGGTCTTTCCGTTTGTCTGCCAGTACGCTTCCACTTTGCAAGAATACCACTTGCAGTTGACTGTAAAATTTCACTTGTTGCCACGATGGCATCCTATTACAGTACCGCACTCTAATTTAGCGAGCTCTTTAGAATGGCCCATTCCTTCACAAATGTTTGTAAAGGCAGACTACATGGCTACACCTGTGGCAACGAGACTGAGTGAAACCCCTGAATTCAGTGATTAAGAGATGTGGCCCACAGGTACATGTAAGCCATGAAATGTTATGTTAAACATGAAAACAGTTATAATTGTTTGTGGACCTACATTTTCTGCAGCCTGGACTGACCCTCTGTGGCGTGTATGGTGCATTTGTTTAAAAAGTTTCCAGAGCATTTATTTACACCATTATTTGAAGCAGGCTTTTCCATTTGCTTCATTTTGATGTGTATTTGTATGAATCCCTCCACTTAATGTGCCTCCATTTCTCAGCAATCTGCTCTCAACACTAACTCAACCCTTCCTGAATCCATTTCAAATGAAAAGTCCTCTGGTGTTTTGTCCACCAAAACCCCTTCATAAACAGGCTTTTATTGCAAAACGTGCAGGAATGTATTGTGTAAAACTTTTATTTTGTGACAATATTAGCAGGTTGTTCGCTGAGAATGCCCAGTCTTTACTGACCAGTGATTATCTGTTTAGTAGACTCTTATGTTTCTGCTCCTTTCTGACTGCCAAAAGCCACAATCTGCTCCAGTTGTGCTGATTTAAAAATTACTTTTTCCTTTTTTCTTCTATCTATTCTGATTCTTAAAAAAAAAATCTTTATAACAAGGATGATTACATGACTTTACTGAAAAAGAAAACTATAATAAAGTAGCACCAGTAATTCAACTAAACTCCCTGTAACCATCAACCCTGTGATCTCACTTTGCCTTTAAAGGCTATTTTAATTGTTTTGATGTCTCCTTTTAGCGCCTCATCATCAAGGTACTGCTATCTGATATAATGATGATATGTTTGGATATTGCACTAGGCATATTTTATCTGAAACTTTTGCCTACAATGGGGAAAATGCCATACTTTCCCCCTATCATTTTGTATTCTGAATAAACACAGTTTGTCCTCCCCTGGGAGCTTGGTTGGTTTATCAGTGCCGGCATTTTTCACTGGAAAAGCTGCATTCACTATTCACTGAGCACTCCTGCCCCCTTTTTCTCTTCCATCTCTAGATGTATCGGTGAGCCTGTTGTCTCTGCTGGTGACCACCTGCGGTCTGGCTCTATTCAGCGTCTCCCTCTTTGTCTCATGGAAGTTGTGCTGGGTGCCACTAAGTGGTCGTTTCCTCCCAGATGTCCTCAAGGGGGCACACTTCTTGGGAGGAGACCAGCAACCTGTCCTCACAGAGGTAAGTCTGGAAATATAAGCTGCAGAAAAAGAAATGTATATTTCTCTAACAGAAGTGAGCAGAGGTTAAATCTGGAGTTAAAATCATTTTTGCTCTTTTGTAAAGATTGCTTTTCTTTGAATTTGCCAGTCTTGGTTTGAACTGTAGACATGGAGATGGGAAACATGGGGACACAAGAGGATATCAAATCCAACCATAGTCACAAGCAGCCAAAATCCAGCCCTGGGGATCTACAGTGATTAGGTGTGCGTCTTGGAGAACTAGATACCCCAAAAGTCTCCTGTGAAATTAATGTTTCACCTTTGCTTACTGCCCCTGTTTTTGTATGTAGGCTTTTGAAGGAGCATCTCTGCATCACAGTCTGCTTACACTGCAAGATTAATTCCAAACCCTTGCTACATAGTGACTTTATGGTGTATGCACTGTTTTTAGCATCCTTATACAACTAACAGGACATGATATTGTACATTCCAGCATCAACTGCAACTTCAAACAGCTACAGCTAAATTAGAGTTGAAACCAATTTCAAAGCTCATTCTCCTACCTCAGGGCATGTACGTACTCCGCTTGATTAATAGTTGCAGTGGCCCAAAGGGTTAGCTCACCTGTGCATGAATGCGTCCTCACTAAAAGGCTTCTGTCTGCCAGCCCTGTCTTTCTACATCGAGTTTGCCTTTGATGGTAGCCACAGTCGTCCATTTTCACACGCAGCAGCGATGGACATTCTCAGTGTGATTTAGACGGAAGAGCTGTCCAGGAAGAGGGTTCTGGAACCATCACATGATGGATCATGGCCACTCACTCGTGGTAAATGCGCTGGACGATTTGTGGTGCTATTTGCACGCTGGAGCTGGAAAGGTTAAAGATCCTTGAACGTCTGATCCGGCTGTTTTGGGTATCTGTGTTCTAACGTGCATCTCTGGCTGGGAATCTCTGGAAAAGTTCAGGGCTGCAGTGCATGTGAGAAAAGAGCTGTCTTATCATATATCTGAGTCTGGGGATGTCACGATCGCAGAAATTTAGTAGTTGGTACCACTGTCAGTGAAAAAAAAAAAGTTTATCCTATGTACTTTATTATCCTCTATTAAAAACACCTGAGCAAAACAAAAATGGCTTTTCTGTAAAGAAGTAAAACCAACAACAGTACAGAACACAATGCAGTGATTTATACCAGTCAGGCATAACATTATGACCAGCTGCCTAATGTTGGGTTGGTCCCCCTTCTTCTGCCTAAACAGTCTTAAACTTGACTCCACCGGTTCTCCACATCCTTAGACCCTTTTGGAGAGATACTGATCACTGTAGACCAGGAATACCCCACAGGAGCTACAGTTTTGGAGATGCTCTGAACTGGTCGTCTAGCCATCACAGTTTGGCCCTCGTCAAAATTGCCCCGGCAGGAGGCCTCCAACTACCATAGGCGGGTATTGGTGAATGGTTGGTTCCCAACCATCTCACTGAGCCACTGCCGCCTGGACCATGTACTCTAATTTTCAGCACACTAACGTGTTCCGGAGTTGGTGTTACTCTACTCAGTTTTAACCTGACAGCCAGTGTCACAAACTGTCTTAAGTGTGCTGGGCCTTTAAAAGAGCATTGCATGCTCAAAAAGCAAGCCCTTTGAGTAATGTACATTAATCCTCTGGAGTCGACAGACACCCCAGCATGTCCAAATCACATGACCGCATGTGATCACATGACTGCACATAAAATCAAAAGTTTGGTCGTCCCGCAGACTCCAGAAGGTTAACTGTTTTGCTGAAGATATCTACTTATTTGTCATTTTATTCTACTCTCCCCAAACTATTAAGAATTGTGCTCTGAAATTGTGTACTTAGATTTTTACGCTCATTTTAAGTGTAGAACACTATGTGCATCTCGCTCTCAGTGGTCGCCATCCTTACTTCATTCGCGTAAAGGGAAGCCCACCAAAGAATTTTCAGCATTACGTGCTGTGGCGTTGTTTAGGGTTTATGCATTTTAAATTTAGCTTTATGTGCGGTCAGAGACACAATGAGTTGCAAACCTTCAATAATGCAGATGCTGCCACGACATTTTTTTTTTCATTTTGAGAGCGTGCTGTGTTGCTGTTGAAATGCATGTAGCCTACTGCATAAATATGTAGTGTCCGCAGTACAGTACCATAAACATGAACATGTAGTATCCAAAC
The DNA here is from genome assembly GCA_015106775.1 of Etroplus canarensis. Taxonomy (NCBI): domain Eukaryota; kingdom Metazoa; phylum Chordata; class Actinopteri; order Cichliformes; family Cichlidae; genus Etroplus; species Etroplus canarensis. Next base: position 14,569 of record VUQH01054357.1, on the reverse strand, counting down.
TAAGCCACACTGTTAGTGTATAGTTTGGATTTGTGATATATGCAAGTTTGCCCTCCCCAGTGGTAATTACATGGCCCAACTGTTTATCAGTGCTTCTTGTAATTATGCTTAGCTAACTCCCCCCAGGTTCATACATAATGTACATGCGAGACAGTTAGCAATCTCATTTTGTTTTGTAAAAATTACAGTCCACATGACAAAATCTTTATCCAAGACTTGGAGCAGTCACACCAAAGGATGAAGTCTGCAGCACGATGAGTAATGTCTCAAAAGTGCCGTGCATTTTACATCTTTACTCTGCTTTAAAATGGTAAAAGGAAAAGTGAATCAAGTATTAAAAGCGGTGGAGACATTTTAAATTTGAGGCAACTTCTGCTCAAAAACACAGCCGAGTCAACAAAACGGTCTTTTATCATTTTAACTCGGGCCCTTAAGCCAGTGTAGCTCAGCATTCCAAAGTTATTATTTTTTAAATAGCATCCAGTAACACAGACTCTGATGTGTGTTGTGCAGGTGGACGGGGAGGAAAGGGAGTACAGCGAAGATGGCTACGTGAAGGAGCCTTCGGGGCCCCCTTCGACTGTCGGGGTCCCGGAGTCAGCCCTAAAGATAAGCCACACATCGCCTGACATTCCACTGGAGACCCAAACCAAAGTGGAGAAAAACCAAGTTCACACTCTGGCCAGGGACAGGGTTCAGAGACAGATTACTGAGCCTACCTCTTCTGTACGGTAAATACTGCTCGATCCTTGGAGCTACTATCCAGCTTTAATGTGTTTGACAGTTTGAATAAAAGTGACACATTTATTAGATTCTTTAACAGGACTGCATACATCAGGGGCCTGTACTGCAAAGCAAGCGCAGCATACTGGGGTTATAATTTTCTTATCTGGCTTCACTTTCCCAAACAGTTTCAACACAGGATTAAAGATGCTCCTAACAATGTATATTTTTTTATTGATTAATGTCAGGAAAAGGCAAAGACTTAAAACTATAGACCCTCTTAATGTATATGTGCCTGTGTCATTGACATCTTCAAGGAACAGTGACAAGCTTCCTCTTTCGGCTGCTTCCTTTAGAGATCACCGCATCATCTGCCGTCTTCTCAACCTATCCTTTGCACCCTCTTCTTTCATACCAATCCTCCTCCAAAGACGCCTTCCCCGTCTCCTCCTCCTTCACCCAGCAGTAGCATAGTTTCCGCTGGCACCTTCCTGGTCAACAGCACTATTGGCGGTCATAAAGTATACTGATTCTGATTCTGATTGTTAACCCAGGCCTTGAACGATCCAGTATGAAAATCTGGCTGATGATATGTATATTTGGTTTGGCATATATTTTACATCGATTGCCCTTCCTGATACAACTTTCCCCATTTCTCTGGGCTTGGGACCAGCACCAAGAGTACAGTGGCTTGTGGTCCCCCGTAGCTGGGTTCTAGAGCAGCCAAAGTTGTCATGGTGATGTCCCCCGGTAAGAACTGAACCACTTTTGTAACACTGAAAACCCAGGGTTAAACTTTAAGTTACCTCACTAAGCCTCAAAGCCTGCTTTGCAGTACAGGCCTCAGTTGCTGGATTACACATTTGCTTCTGCAGGTACCGCGCTGCAACAAAGTTTTATGTTTCAAGAATGTATTCGCTGAATAAGTTGAGTGTCCAAATATGCCTTCAAATTAAACCACTTTTTTACAGGCACAACTCCTTCCGTCGTCAAATGAATTTATCCAATCCGGACTTCAACCCTGCTCAGTTCCAGCGCCAGGATTCTTTGTCTGGTTTGGGTCGGATCAAGCCAGAACTTTACAAGCAGCGCTCGGTAGATGCAGAAGACGGCCGTCAAAGCAGCAGCTGCGGGCGCATTCACTTTATCCTAAAGTTTGACTTTGACCTGGAGCAGCTGATCGTGAAGATCCATAAGGCCCAGGACCTTCCTGCCAAGGACTTCTCAGGGACCTCTGATCCTTACGTCAAGATCTACCTGCTGCCCGACCGCAAAACCAAGCACCAGACCAAGGTGCACCGCAAGACACTGAACCCAGTGTTTGATGAAGTGTTCCTCTTTCCTGTGGCATACGCCGAGCTGTCAAGCCGAAAGCTGCACTTCAGCATCTACGACTTTGACAGGTTCTCTCGCCATGATTTGATTGGCCAAGTGGTGGTGGACAACTTCTTGGATCTTAGCGACTTTCCCCGGGAGACAAAACTGTGCCGGAACATACAATATGTAACTTCGGTGAGAACTTCTTTACATTCTCTCACACGCTGTTTTTTTTCTTCTTTCTTATGTTAATATGTTTCGTACCTAGGCATGCGGTTATTTGCCATGGTAGGTTGTTGATAGCGAGACTCGTAGTATCTGTCCCTTTTTCAGTCTGTATCACATATCAAGAGCAAAAACTCCTGTAAAGCCCTGATAGAACAGCAGAGGGAAGGAGATAAACCCACCAACTTGTATCTCTTATCCCCTCCAAGTGGAACTCATCTGTGGTTTCAAGAGGCAAAGACATAAAAATATACTTAGACAGAGTTAATGTTTAATGAAAGCAGTAGGAAACACTTGGGGGTAGTGACCCAGATCTACACTGACACAAGACTGGGGTTGGTTTGACAGAGATACAGCGACACTGTCTATATTACATTATTCACTGGGATAAATCTATAGTATTGGTACAAGGAGTACCTCGGGAAGTTAGATCCTCCTGCCAGGGCATTTGTAGCGGTTTGCCTGTCCTACTGAGAGAGAATTATAGTCTAATGTGGCTAAGTGTGGGACAGAAACTAATTTCCTGTTGTTTATGGGCAAACAGTGTCAGATTACATTACACATTTGGTATACTTATGAAATAAGGATAAACAGGCTACTATTAACAGACTATTCTGCATGTTTAGACAGTCCATAAAGTACTGAACACCACCCACTGCACCACCACATCCAAGCAGCATACAGAAGTTAAAAATTTAAGGATTATACTAATTTTTCAGCAGAAATCACAACATTTATCCCCCAAAACAGGCAAACTAGTCTATAATAAGATTTGTAGGCTCCTGAGCTATGCAGGTAACATCAGAGAGCTTGTGGCACTGGTTCAAAGAGATTTAGCAAAATAAAAACCCTAAATGAGGAATTTTACGTGTGTCAATTAAAGCTGGTATTAGGCTTTATGTTTTTGTACCTTACATTTCCTCATATTTGTCAATGCATGCACTAGGCCATTTGAACAAACAGACGCTGAAGTGAGGTAGGGAACTGAGTCAAGGGCGAGGATACGGTTAATTACATTTCGTGCATGTAAACAATTTACACAGGAAAAATTGAGGCCAGCAGTCTTGATTGCTAAATCAGTCGATGTTTTACTGTGCTTTGTCTTTGTACTGCTTGGGTGGAAGAATTAAAATGCAACAGTTCTCCTTGTGACACTCCAGGCTGGTTAGGCTGTTGGGTTTTCTGATTATTGTAACTGATTCATTGCCACGGCGTTTAAATGGCTGCATCATTGCTGTTTATTGCATCATAAAAACTACAAAGTAAAGTTGAGGCATACAAGCAGTAGAAATACTTGTAAACTGCACATGCTTTTTTTTTTTTTGCTACACAGAATGACAATATCCTTGCTGATTGTGAGCTCTTGACTTTGGCCTTTGGTTCATGAACAAGTACCTACATTTGCATGAACAGATGTATGTAGAGTGAAACACTAAATCATCGGGCTAAACCAGGAGTCTGAAACCTGTGGCTCTTTTGTTCATCTCCAGTGGTTCCCTGTGGCTCTAAATCAGGGGTCTTAAACTCATTTTACATTATGGGCCACATACGGTTCAATTTCATCCTAAATGGGCGGGACCAGTAAAAGTACTGCCTTGTAAACTATCAATCAAAAAAAAAAAAAAATCACCTCCGATTTGTTCCCCTTACTTTCAACGTAAAGACATTTCACTGAAAATCCCTGAGATGTGTTAAGAAGTGGAATTTTGCTACATTTTAAGAAATGCTGCTGCTGTAGTAAATCAAAGAAGCCCACCTTCTCTTCATATTGGGTTTACACTGTAATAAATAAAGACTTTATTCTGTCATTTAAAGAATGGAACTCATCTGTATACTGAAAGGGTCCTATTTTTCTATAAGAAACCAGTAGATTTTTCCTAAAAACAACTAATATTCATTCTTACTTTGGTGTATGACAGGTCATGTGTTATTTCTTAGTCAGCAAAAAGACTGTAAAAGTGATGAAAATACAGTCCAACGTTAGTACCCTCCTTCTTTAAAATTCTGATTGGACCCTTCAGCAGGCCGGTTCTGGCGCGCACACTCTTGCTCTAAATGGATATGAACATTGTAATGGACAATGGTTATTCAACATTCAAATTTGAATCTGTCATTGTTTTAAGTGATTGTTTTACATTCTTCAATGGTTAGAATATGTAGCCTATGCAGTGAATGTAAAAATTGCTTCAATATTTCTCGAGTGAAATGTGCGTCACAGCCTATGTCCACCCGCTTACTTCTGCTGAACCTCAATAGTGGTGGTTAGCATTGGTGTATACACATAAACAGCTGGGTCCCCATAGCTATGGATTCTAAATCCAAAAAGTTAAAAGTCACAGAGGAAAAATAAAGAATTTAACAATGCATGGACAAATTTGTTTGCATTTGCTGCTGGCTTGCCAGTATGCTTGATCCTCAGCTGGACTGTAGTCAAAGTTACATTGAAACTATTATTTTTTGACCCTTTTTGACATTTTACTTTAGCTGTTTTTAAAGCATTTAACCTGCTATGTTCGTAGTAGGCTATATTTAATTTGATTTATTTGCACAAACATAGGCTGGACTCAGAGTGGCTTGCATGGCTTTATATACTTTCAAAGAGGATGTGTTCTAAAATTTTACACATCAATGAGTCTAATTAAGGACAACACACATTTGTTATTTTAACAAAAAAAAATTATGCATGATTTTTTAAACAGATTTTTTTTTAGCATATAGTTGACTTGTTTAAAAATAGTCCTACACGTGCTAATAGATTGGCCGCCACTTTATTATTAAATAAACAAGATATTTTTTTTAAATTATTTTAGTTCTATAGTTTCAGAAATGCTACAAAACATAGTATCATTTTAACCCTCTAAACCTCCCCCTAAAAAAATTAAAAAACTAAAAAATTAAAAATTAAAAAAATAATAAAATTAAAAATAAAAAAAAACCCAAAAAACAAGAAAGACCATATAGCATCATGAAGTTCTTTAATGTAGACTCTTCGGTGAGGTCTTTGCTTTTTACAATTTTGAAAAGGAATGAGGAATTTCAAACTGAATTCACCTTTTTATACCCAGATTTGAGCATTCAACATTCAACCACTAAAACTAATTTTTCTGTTCAGCAATGAGAGTAAAGAACTATAATTTGACATCTTAATCAAGAAATAATAACGTGTTTTACTATTTTTTCTGGTTTTTTGTGAAACAATAAATTAAAAAATTAATGGATAACAACAATAATAAATAATAAATATATTTTAGCATTAAAAATATCATTTTGGTTAAAGAGCTTCTACATACTGGTGTATTACAGAAACATAAAAAGAGATTTTGGTGATTACCAATGCTGTTACTTTAGGGCTGCTGTGGCATAAACCTTACATTAAGTGGTTGTCTAATAAATTTGCTAACCACTGTAAATACACAAATCTCTGGACTAAAAATACTATTGGATGCATTTGTGGAAGATTCCATTTCATTCTCTGAGGGCCACTGTATTTTCTCAAACACATTTTTAAAGGGAGGGGAGTGAGGACAGATATTTAATTATTGCAATCTGGATTCTTACCACTAGATGTCACTAAATAAGACACACTGGTCCTAATATGGGTCAATACACATGAAAAGGGTTGCGTCAGGAAGGGCATGTGAACATGTAAGGGTATATCTATATGCATTCATGGCTAAAGATATGTGTTAGACTTATGTGTGTGCATATAATTAGGATTTATTAAAGAGGACCATACGTGCACACGTCTTTAAAAAAAAAAAAATCAGAAAAAAATCAGTTCCTATGTGAATTTCCGCCCTGGTGTTTGGAGTATGGCCACCACCCAACCTGATTTTTAAGGCTTTGAAAGTTACACAGGCCATGCACATACTCCTCGCTTTGAACTAATTAAGTTCAAAGCGAGAAAATGATCGTTAGCTGGGACAGCGCTAAACCAGATCTGACCTGTTTGTGCCTCGTTAACTACAGTGATGCAAAGACCCAGTGGGACAACTCTCCCACCTCATATCTCACACACACTAATCTTGTTCACAAATATTGTTTCAACACTGCCCAGGCTCAACTGCATTGCCAACTAAATAAGGTCAGTATAAATGGGTTAGACCCTCCGCTGAGGCATTCAGCATGTGATGTATAGCTGTCCGGTCTCCTGTGTCAAAGTCATACGGCGTCCACTTTCTAAATATAATGCCTTTTTCCCATCCATCGAGAAACCACAGACTGTAGTCAGAAACGTGGACTACCAGAGTCCTGCAACTCTTCAAAATGTGTTTACTTTTAGAAACTCGGGGGTATTTCATTTCAAGCCATAAGATATAAAGTTCAAGATATACTTTCTTGAAATGTCAAACTTAATACAATAATAACACGTTAACTCAATCTTCCTTGCTCTTCATTTTCCAAAATATTGCAATCAGCACATGTTCTATCTGTCTGCATGAATCACCTGCAAGTAGCCTTCAAGGCTGAACCAGAAGTCATTCTGTACTCTCTGAATTGGTGAATGGGCCTTTTGTGGCAGAAGATTAATTTGCAAACTTTTGCACATGGCGCCAATGACTAAACCAAAGCTGTGTGTCAGGTTGAGTTTCGTTATCACTGGAGTATAATTTCAGCGTACAGATCCAAGTAAAAAATAGAGCTAACAGCCACTGCACTGGTGATATGCAACATATCACTCCTGACAGGCATAAAACAATGAAAATGTCACCTGCCAGCAGATTAATGGTACAGTAAGAAGTGTTAAATGGATAGCTGCACTACGTAAGCCAGTTTGGAACCCAGAGGTCTGCATGACAAAATTTATGTCGTATTCAGTGACTCAGCTCACGAGGTTTCCCCTGAGAGCTACAGTCATCACAAGCAAACAGAAGTTGATGAAAGAGACAGGGGAAAACTACCTCAGCCTTGCATTAGGGAATTATAGCTACTCGTGAATCACAGAAACAGAGTTTTCTATTGATTAACAGTGAAGACTGCATTCTCATGTTTTTGCCAGCATGAGAACTGAGAGAGCTCATACTGAGATGTGCTGAACATTTTGTGGATGTACAGTCATGTGAAAAAGAAGGTTTACGCAGGACATAGGACTCTGTGCAATCATGTGATAAACTAAGTACATCCCACGATTCATTGGCTGCAGAACCACCTTTAGCAGTAATAATTTGAAGTAATATTTTCTGTATGACTTTATCAGACTTTTGAATCATTATGAAGCAATTTTGCCCCACTCTTCTTTATAGTATGCGTTCATTCCCTTCTGGTTTGGGGGCATTTGTTTATAAACAGTTCTCTTAGGTCCCAGCACAACATTTCAGTCATGCTGAGGTCTGGACTTTGAATGGCCGTTGTGACACCTTGATTCTTCTCTTTTTCAGTCCTTCTGTTGTAGATTTGCTTGTGTGCTGGGGATCGTTGTCCTGTTCCATGACCCAAGTCTGGCCAAGCTTTAGTCATCAGATGATGGCCTCACATTTGACTAGAATTTGACTGGTATACAGAGGGGTTCACAGTTGCCCAGGTCCTGTGGCTGTAAAAGAAACCCAAATCACTACCCCTCCACCACTGTGCTTGACAGTTCATATGAGGTGTTTGAACTGATACTGTAAGTATTGTACTGTGCATTATGGCCAAACATCTCCACTTTGATCTTGTCTGTCCAAAGGACATTGTTCCAGAAGTCTTGTAGTTGTTTACCTGCAACTTTGCAAATCTGAGGCATGCTGCCATGTT
>VUQH01054354.1:26594-39380 GCA_015106775.1 Etroplus canarensis | reverse complement strand
AAACCCAAACAAACACAAAAAAAAACACACACACACACACACACACACACACACACACACACACACACACACACACACACACACACACACACACACACACACACATAATTCTCTGTCACTTTCTTTCTTAAATAGGTTATAATCTGCCATTTTCACTCTCAGGGTTATTTGTGTCTTTTCCTGCAAATTGAAATGTTAATGGAATATTGAGTGGTGTGACAAACTGACTGCCAGCTTTTACGTTCAGTTTTTACATGCATTACCCCCTCCTCAGTACAACTTTGAAGTAATTATGGTTGAGTACTAAAGATGGAAACACTGAAGCTTCCATTATAGTGACATATAGCACTTGCTCTAATCACTCTCTCATTTGTCTTCTTGTTCTTCTTTTTCAGTATCACTCCCCCTGCTACATTTTCCCTCCTCAATCTATCCTCCCCTGTGGGTTAATTATGATGTGTGTGGAGGGCAGGGGCTGGTTTGTTTTCTGTCTTCTCAGGGGACTGTCTAATGTGACAGAGATGTGCCACTCTGTACTCTAATGGGCCAGTGAAGCTTTAGCTATGCCTGTGGCGTTAGCTGTACTCCAGCTTCTTTCTCTAATGATGAAAACCGACTTTGTCTGGTCTTCTGGTTATCCTGGAGAGTCCCTCCCCGGAGAACATCTCAGCTTGGCTAATATCAGCTTTAGAGGACAAGAGAGGATCGTTAAGCTTTGACTAAAAGTGGTCCAAAATTAAGGGTAGAGTAACAAGTGGAGTTTGCTCAAACAACATAGACGGTCTCTGTCTGTGTTTGGAGTTTTTCTAACTGTTTTTTATTTCTTTTAGTTGTAGGAATACATACTTTATACCACCTCAGTTTCTGAGCATGTTGCTCCTTGATTAATACTAAAGCACAGGCTTATCCTGTAGTGCAACTGCCTGTGATTTACTGGTGTGATAGCTCAGATTTCCTCCTCCAAAACTTTATGACTTTCTTCTGTATATATAATCCATGTGCAATGCTGACTAAAGATGAAGGTAACAGCCTGCTGTTTGGCTGTATGTGCTAAGAAGCAACATCTTACTACAGTTTGTAAAAGTTTTCTTGCATTCTCTTTCGCAAGAACACATTAGCTTTTACTGCAGTTTGTGCCTGGGCCATTCCATTAAACTAAAAAGAATTACTTTCTCTCTTTTGTATGTTATCAAATTGCCAACTGTTGTCATGCACATTGCTTTTTTCTGATTGTAATGTAGCACAGTCAAACAAGGAACTACATCTTCTGAAAAGGGGTTGTGTTTTAGTTACATTATGCCATTAACTGTAGGTTTTTAGGAGCTCATTTGTTATAGATATGCAGTCAGCTTTTAGGCATGACCAGCATTATAAGCTGGTAATGAATAAAATGCACATTTATCACAACACCGTCAGACAGTAGCAACAGAGAAAATATCCCAACAGCCATAGAATATTTATGAAATTATCAATAATAGAGAAGTTCTAGGCACAGAAATAAAAGCCAAACAGTGGTTGTTTTGTTTTTATTTCTTTTGGCAGGACAATAGCAGAATCAGGTGCAGGTATTCACTATCTTAACACCATCTGTAAAAGCATGCTTTTTTTCATTACCATGAAGGATTTAAAATGACTGCAAGTTTTCCTCCAGGAGGTGAACTTGACCCACTTGGACGAAAATTTGCTTTTCTAAATCGTAGGTGGATTTAGAGGCAATAAAAGAGTGGAAGGTGAGGTGAAATGAGAAAGAACTGTGAGGAGACTAAGCGTGCAGTGCATGTCTGGAGAAAGAGAAGAAAATCAGGTTGTAGCATTACTCGTGTGTGTGGAATAGGTAAGCAGTGGACCCCAATCTCCTGGTATGAATCCCTGGGGAGTGACAGATTGTGGGCAGCGACAGAATGGAGAAATGGGGGAGATGGAGGAAGACTGAGAGAAAACAGAATGATTTAGCAAGTTATCGCAAGAGAAGAGAAATGTTTGACCCCCTGCTGTGTCAAAGATTGTCTTATGTTGATGATTTCATTCCAGAGAATCATCTCAGGTGCTGATCTCTCTTTACACTGAGCATTGAATCAGATATAAATCTGTTTCAGGTGATTCTTCACGCTCCAGTAGTTGCCATTTTAATTGAAGTTTTCATTGCAAGAGCAATCCTTAAGTGTTTCCCAAATTTGCATCATTCAGCCATTGATTCTCTCAGAAAGTGTTGGAAACGAAGGCGTGCAAAGAACTGGGATGAGCTAAAGCATCGTCCACTCTGTTAGTATTTTTATTGGTCCCAGTGCGTCTGTGAAAAATAGCCTCAAAATTTATTATTTCTGTAATGCCAGTAAGTTCTATGCTTTGATAGATGATGCTTTCACTGTCTTGAAGTTTCTCCCTCAATCACAAACTCCAGTCAGAGAGAGAAGGGGAAAAGGAGAGAAAGGAAAAAAATGAGAGAGATGATTGACCCCTCTGTGTATGGGGTAGTAGGTGGGTGAAACTCCCAGCTGATCTACTCTCTTGGATGAATTCAGAGGCTTATATGTGTAATTGTCTGTGACACATGAGGCAGTAAGAAAGACTTCCAAAGGGGTCTCTTTGAAGAGCTCCTCTGGTTGCACCAAACCAAAAACTGATGGAGAGTTATTTTTGAATATGAATGAGCCCACTGCAGGACCACCACTTCAGTAGAAAAAAATAAAAGAAAATGTCAGCTGCAGCTCAGTAATGCAGAGCCTGAACAAAAGCATGTATTAGTCCTTGATGGCCTAATGTACTGTGGATTTTTGCAGATTGTTCTACATATCATTACCCTTTTCTTTTTTCCTTTTATTCTAACACTCACTCTCTTCCACCCTCTCTTTTTTCCCTTTTTTCATCCAAACAGAGTCGACTATATTTTTCCCTGAACAGAGCCACTCTGTAGAGGAAGATGTTGGAGAGCTTTTCATCCCAGTGCACCGCAGTGGAGACATCAGCGAGGAGCTGATGGTGGTCTGCTACACACAGCAGGGTATAGGCTAGCCTTTTTTCACTTCATCTAGCCCATTTACCCCAGTATACCCTGCCTACTGACTTTTCTGTAAGACTAATCATATCACATGGTTAATTTGAATTAAGGTAAATGGTATAATATATTCACTTACATAATCAAATAATTTTTTGGCATATGATTCTCAGATTGCCATACTTCAAATCACCAAACAAATAATTCATCTAACTGTAAAGACATGAAAAGGGAAGCATGTTTCAATATTGTGTTGTGGCTATACTTTTATTTGCATTTGGATAACAGACGATAACAGTGATGAGTTGGGTACAGCTGTTGTCACTACCTATGCTGGATGACAGTACCAGTTAAATCTGTTTAAAGTCAAGCCAGCTCCCAAGAAAAGAAGCTGTTCACACAGTATTTTCATTTTCACAAATCACATGAAGCAGCATAAGCTCAACAGGATCACACTTAGCTGCTAAGTTTTGCAAGAATTCATAATTCCTTACATGCTTCACAACAGCCTCTTCCCTTTTAATAATTGAAACATACTTATAATCACTTTTCGCGGGTAAAGAAGTTGACAGTGTGTGAAAAGTTAGAGATTTCTGACAAACCTGACAAAGCTTGAAGGAACATCATTTCTGTGCTCCATCCTGGCATGCAGAAGCATACACTGTGCAGTGTTTGGTGTTCGTCAAACATAGCTTCTAGTCCGATGGCCAAAAAGCTCCATTTTTGTCTCATCAGACCAAAGAGCCTTCTTTCAACTGACCTTGGAGTTTCCAATGAGGTTTTGAGTGAATTCCAGGTTAGATTTCATAAGAGATTTTTCTAGCAGCGGCTTTCTCTTTGTTACTCTCACATACAGCTTCGACTGGTGAAGAACCTGGGCACGAGTGAGATCTCTGTTCCTGAAGCAAGTCTACTCAGTGCAGTGACATTAATGCTTTTAACTTACTTGCAGTCACTTTCTACTTGTACTGTGTAACATACAGACTCAAGTGTTGGGAAGTTATACAACCATGTTTCCAGAAAAGTTGAGATGCTGTGCTAAATATAAATGAAAACAGATCTGGAAGCCATTTATTACCTATATTTAAGTGAAAGTAATATTAAAATTTCAGAGACCATATCAGAGACTGGACATCCCAGACATGTGTTTTTATACTACAATAACTTGACACACATCAGCTGTACTCAGGTAATCTCCATTTCACTACTTGTGACACTGCTAGAATCAACTAGCTGGACCTTGTCAAAAAAGCCAAATTATATTGACCATGGTTTAATTTATCAAAGCAATAAGAGGGTGAAACATCCAAGGGGGGGTGAATACTTTTTATAGGCATTGTACAGTCATTTGAAAAATAAGTTTTCACAGGACTCTACGCAGTCCTGTGAAAAATCAAGTATAACTTATGAATCAGTAACTTCTAAAACCACCTTTAGCAGCAATGACCTGAAGTAGTTCTTTTCTTTGTGACTTTATTGGCCCTTACATTGCTGTAGAGGAATTTTTGACTGTTCTTCTTCACAGTGCTGCTTCAGTTTATTAGTATATAGTGCAGCATTTTAATCAGGTTGAGGTCTGGACTTTGACTGGGCCATTGAAACACTTTGACTCTTTTCTCTTTCTTTTTTATTTTTTTTTTTCTCTTTTTTTGTTTCATGACTCAACTTCAGCCAAGCTTTAGCTGTCAGACAGATGGCCTCACATTAGACACTAGAATACTTTGCTATACAGAGAAGTCCACAGTTGATTCAATGATTGCAAGGCAGCCAGTTCCTGTAGCTATTAAAAAAAGCCTAAATTATCACCTTTCCACCACACTCTATGATTGGTATGAGGCCAAACAGCTCCACTCTGGTCTTATACAGCCAAAGGAAATAGTTCCAGAAGGCTTCTGGTTTATTCAGGTGTAACTTTGCAAGCCTAAAGTATGCTACCATGCTATTTTTAGAGAGAAGTGGCTATCTCCTGGTAACCCTTCCAAACAAGCCATGCTTATTCAATTTTTTTCTAACTGTTCACTCCTAATTCTTAATGAAACAGGGAAACTGCACAGAGGACTGCACAGAGTCCTGTAAAAACTTAATTTTTCACAACTGTATTTGTACAGAGAGCTCAAACTCTGTAATGACATTTTAAAATACAGTAACTTTTCATGATGTTTTTTCAAGCCTATTTTTTTAAATGTTGAGCTTACCTGTCACTGTCCTCACCTTTCTTCTTGTTGCTCTCTAAAGGGTCTGCCACAGGAACCATTCCCACCACTGTCCTCTCTTACTCGGACTATATTTCCCGTCCAGAGGAGCATAGCAGCCTCCTTCACTTCAACAAGGGTGAGAGGGAGAAGTTGTGTCGCGTGGTGATCATAGATGACTCTCTGTATGAGGGAGAAGAGAGCTTCAATGTTTCTTTGTCACTGCCTGTGGGAGGACATCTGGGAATGCACTACCCCACCACCAAAGTTAACATCTTGGAAGATATGGATGATGGTAATGGATGCTGATGATGTTTCTATCTCTATATCTGTCATCCTAATAATTAGCTTAGTTTTTTGCTCTCTGATTAATTTAAGCCTCTATCTTTAGATTTTAAGTTATCTTTTCTACAAGTTGTAATAGCTTTATAGAGAAAGCTTAAAAATCTAATTTTGGTTAAAATCTTTTCCTGTCAAATGAGATGTACCATACCCTGAATCAAAGAGACTGTGATGAACTATGCAAAAGGTTTTTGTGTCGGTCCAGAGACTGATAAGATTTTAATTAATTCAGCTCAACATTTATGTTAAACCATACATGCACTGATTCAGGCATATTTAAGCACAATGAGTAGATAGTCACAGGGCTGGAAATTCTGGTGTTTTGAATTGTCCTTACAGCCTTTATATCTCAGAATTTCTCTTAATTAAGCTTGTTCACAAACTTAGCGGGTGTTGAGGCATGCAGGATTAGAGTGTTGACATAGACCCTGCACCCGCAGCAGACAGATGGAATCAAACTTCTGTCGTGCTGTTATTCTGACAATTTTTAATTACAGTCGAGAATCAAACATGAGTCCAGTGGGACTACATTATCACACATGTCCCTTGTCTGCTTTCATCCAGTTACAGCATCTTATGGACCAAAGTAAATTAAATATTCTGAAAGCAAGAGAAACGTGTAAATGATTTATCTGGGGACTGACATGCCTGCTGGGAAATACCTATTGCAATCTGTATGCGTTCTTCACCATCTCACTATTCTACATTGATTTACTTTAGAGACTTCACAGAGACAGATTGATGTCTCTGCTGAGGATTTTTTGCTAAATGCCATCAAATAGATTAAAAAGTAAAATTCAGTCAAAGTTTTTTTAAAATATCTATTCTCAAGACAAGGTAGCACTGCTGTAATGAATTTGGGTCAAATCCCAGCACAGGATTGGACTTTACATTATCAAGGTCATAAAGGATGTCTTCATTGCCCTCACGCACAGTGTGGTTCTCAATGTTTAAGTTTGTAGTTCACCCACCCATTTGTCATCCCTCTACATAAAAGCAAACTGTCAGATTAAAAGCACCAGTGTAACAGCCAATATTTTAGGATGAATGAAGAAGGTAACTCAAAAAATTATAAGATTGTCTAAGTGACCTACATTATAGTCTAGCTGAGTGTAAATGCTTTGTCTGTACTGGCTATGCACATGAGCACAGAGAAGAGGTAGGTTCTTTCAAAGGCCCAATTTAGCCAAGCATGCTTGTTAAAAATGTTGATAATTTTTGACCTTGCAGGGTTTTTTTCAGGATATAAAAAGTAACAATTGTAAATGTAAGTGTTTCTGTTACTATAAACAGAAGATGCTGTGTCATATAATTATGTAGCTGGCTACAGAAGATCTAGCTGTCATTGGTTCAAGTTTATTTATGGGCAATAATGTATGAACCTCATTATCCAAAAAAGTTACAATATTTTCTAAAATGCAATAGAAGCAATAATTCACATGAACCTTTATTTAACTGAGAAAAGTACAGGAAAGATTTCCAGTAGTTTTAAATACTGTTAATACTAACTGTAATACTACTAACTGTTGTAGTTCTCTAATTGGAAATCTTGTCCATTCTTGTCATAACACTTCAGCTGCTTAGTCATCTGTGATCTATTGCCTGATTATCCTCTTTATGATGAACAGGAGATTGATCTAAACTGGCAGCAGGCCAATAGAGCACACACTCTTTGTCTATAAATCCAGGCCTTTGTAGCCCGTGCAGATTTTGGTCTGGCATTGTTCTGCTAAAATAAGCATGGACGTCCCAGGACGAGACATCACCTTGACAGCAGCATATGTCTCTCTAAAATCCTAATAAATATCTCATAGTCAATGGTACCTTCACCTATGTGCAACATGCCATGTTATGGGCAGTGATGCACCCCCATACCATCAAATATGCTGACTTTCCCATCTTTTGATGATAATAACCTGGATGGTTGTTTTCATCTTTGGCACAGAGAACTGGATGCCTTTTTTTTCTTCAAACACAAGCTGAAATCTTACCATAGCACATGGCTCCCCAGTAAGGTCCAGCCCAAAGAATTTGGTAGTGTTTCTGCAAAGAGTTGATGTATGGCTTCCTTCTTGCCTAAAACAGTTTTAAGTTGCATTTTAGGATGCAGTGATGGACTGTGTTAAGTGACACTGGTTTTCCAAAGTACTCCTGAGTCCATGTGGCCATATTTATCACAGTTGCATGACAGTTTCTTAGACAGTGTCCCCTGAGGGTTTAAAGATCATTCAGTTCAATTCAATTCAGTTTTATTTATATGGCACCAATTCACAAAAAAAGTCACTTCAAGGCACTTTACACTGTAAGGTAAAAATCCTACAGTGTTAGAGAGAACACCCCAGCAATCAGACATGCATTCACCAGTGATTTCCAACCTTGCCATTTATGCACCGAGATGTCTCCAAAGTCTCTGAATTTTTTGCCCATATTATGCACTGTAGATGTTTAAAGACCTAAATTCTCTGCAGTCTTGTCTAGAGAAATGTTCCTTTGGAGCCGAATAACAATTCTTCTGAGTCACAACCCATTCTTGCTTGCAAAAACCAGCTTTTGTTGAGTATGTTGCAGCTAGCAAATTCTAAATTTGTACATATTTACAAAAACTGTTCTTTGTACTTTTCTCAGTTAAATAAAGGTTGACATAAATTAACATATCACAGATTTTTATTTTGATTGCATTTTGGAAAATATCTCAAAATGGGGTCTGTATATTCAGTTTAAGATTAAATCTTAGAAAAATGTAATCTTTTTTACAGACATTTTAATATTTGCTTTCTTTTAGTAGCTCTTTCATTTTGCCATGAACTATTTGTGTCAGGGAGGCCTCATCGTGCTATTGCCAAACTGGGATAAATAAACAATGACGACTTACAGCTGAGAACTCATTTAGGAATACAAACAATTGTGCCAAATTGACTGCGCATATGTGTGTGGAGGCATCTGGGGTCTAGTTAACAAGAAACATGACACATTGTCTGATTGTTAGTAAATTGTCAGAAGATTTCAGACTTGGTGCTGAGTTCAAAGGAATGGAAATGTGTTTGTGAGAGCCCAACTCCAGTGAGAGATTATGTGTCATTTTTAGCCTCCCAGAGGATAATACACTGTCTGACAGTGCTCTAATACCTGCACCCCAGCAGTCAGACTGTAGCCTCTTTCTCTTTAGTCTCTTTAGTGCAACCTCGAATTGCCCAGAAAAATGGTGAAACAGGAGTTACAACAACATGTGTTTACTCATTCACATGGTTCCCTGCATCTGCATGCATGTTTATGTGCAAAGGAGAGGTGAGGTAAATGGTGAGAAAAGCACTTAAAAACACTTAAGTGTGCCTGCTAGTCCTCTCTCTAGCCTGATTTTTCCTTCCCCCAGGTTAGAGTCAGGTTTACTCAGCTGTTCTCCTTCCATCTTTCCTATACCTCTCTCTCTTTCTTTCTCTCTCTCACTCAGAAACACACACATTTTCTTCAGCTGAAGCGAGAAAAAAAGTCCCAGGGATGTCTGCTCGATTTAGTACTTTATCAGATTAAACTCTACAGTACCTGTCGCCCTGAGTGTTGTGCTCTGCATGGCTGAACATTTTGACTCAAAGTGAGAGTTGTCATCTCCTTGTACCCTGCCAAGGAGAGAGGACACGCAGACTTTTCGGATGGGTGCGTATGGCCACAGATGAGTTTGTGGAATTGTAGATTAACTCTGAGTATCTCTTGAAAACCCAGTCCTTCATTTCAATATTAGGGCAACCTGACTGTTGGTCACACCAAAGCAGCAGTACAGCTGGCTAGTTTGTACGCCCTGAATGATGGGGAACATTTGGGTTCGGAGAGAGTTTGTTTGAGCTGTTATTAATATAGAGAAACACATTTTGCTCAATTTTTTTTTCTTGATATACTATCATTTTTTCTCATCTAAATCAGTTATGAAGACTCAAGCCAGTGAGTGATATTTACAGTGCCTCGCAAAAGTATTCCTACCCCCTGAACTTTTTCAAATTTTGTCACATTACACCCACAAACATTTTATTGGGATTTTATGTGATAGACCAACACAAAGTAGTGCATAATTGTGAAGTGGAAGGAAAATCATTCATGGTTTTCAAAATTTTTTACAAATAAAAATCTGAAAAGAGTGTTTTGCATATATATTCAACCCTACTGGTCAATACTTTGTAGAATCACCCATCAGTGCAATTACAGCTGCAGGTCTTTTAGGGTATGTCTCTACCACATCTAGAGACTGAAATTTTTGCCTATTCTTCTTTAAGCCCCTGTCACACCTTGATGATTTAACAAGTGTATGCTGACATAGGATAAAATCTGCAAATATGCTGGCATACGTCAATTAAGTTATTGATGAGTTAAGAACATGCTGAAGTACACCATATACATCATAGTAGTCACAGGGTCGCCGGAAAATTTTGAGCATGCACAAAATTTCCGATGTTTGCCAGCATATGGCTTATACGTCCAGCATACGTGGGCCATATTTTTCAGGTACGTTATGCACAAGGTGACTCACGTTACTCATATGTTGAAATATGTAACGATTGTGTCTAGCATACCCAAAACGTATTATTAACTTATGAGTAATATGTTTTTAACCTATGTGTAACATATATAGAACTCATCTCCAACGGATATTGACGTTTGTAGACATATTTGACATCTTCCAGTCATACCGTATAATGGTGTATATGCTACGTTTAAGGAAGTGGTATAAATGGGTTTCAAGTTGTGAATGCCGTCAATACACTAGCATTTGTTTGTATTACGTTCTATACTGTATAGGTTAGCAATACGTTATGTATACGTCCATTTAACACCATTGTTGTGTGTGTGCCAGTGTTTTAGAGGAATTTGGATGCGACGGCACATGCTTGTTAGTGGTATGACAGGGCACTTATAAAATAGCTCAAGCCTAAGTCAGATTAGATGAAGAGCATCTGTGAACAGTAATTTTCAACTCTTGCCACAGACTCTCAGTTGATTGATTGGTCCATTCTAACACATAAATATACTTTGATCCAAACCGTCATTGGAGCTCTGGTTATACGTTTAGGGTCATTATCCTGCTGGAGAGGTGAACCTCCACCCTAGTCTCAAATCTTTTGCAGACTTTCTTCCAAGATTGCCCTGTATTTGGCTCCATCCATCTTCCCATCAATTCTGACCAGCTTCCCTGCCCCTGCTGAAGAAGAGCATCCCCACAGCATGATGCTGCCACTACCACATTTCACAGTGGGGATGGTGTGTTCAGCCCGGCCTGTCAGTTTAGCTAGACAGCTATGTCTTGGTAGTTTTGCAGTTGTCCCATACTCTTTCCGTTTTTGGATGGTGGATTGAACAGTGCTCTGTGAGCTGTACAAACCTTGGGATATTTTTTTTTTTATAACCTAACCCTGCTTTAAAATTCTCTACAACTTTAACCCTTACCTGCCTGATGTGTTCCTTTGGCGTCATGATGCTGTTTGTTCACCAGTGTTCTCTAACAAACCTCTGAGGCCTTCACAGAACAACTGCATTTATACTGAGATTAAATCACATATTGATGAAATCTATTTATTAATTAGGTGTCTTCTGAAGGCAGCTGGTTGCGCTGTATTTTATTTAGGGGTATCAGAGTAAAGGTGGATGAATACACTTTTAAGATTTTTATTTCTAAAAAATTTTGAAAACCATGAGTGATTTTCCTTCAACTTCACTATTATGCACTACTTTGTGTTGGACTATCAAATAAAATCCCAATAAATTGCATTTATGCTTGTGGTCGTAATGTGACAAAATGTGGAAAAGTTCAAGGTGTATGAATACTTTTGCGAGGCACTGTGTTGTGTTAACAAGTAGTTGAACAGGTATACCTAATAAAGTGGCTGGTGAGCATATACAGACAGGTTTGTAAGATCTTATTAGCCAGCTTCCCTCAAAAAAAGATCTCTTCTTTACAGGACAGCTGAGAATGTGCTATAAACTGCATTTAAAGGTGCAGTGACATATAAATGACTACAGACACCCACACAGTGGTAATTATCATAATTTGGCTTCACACCTTCTGTAGCCTTCACAAACACTTCAGAGTGGTAAACCACTCCCAAAGGGGAGAGTGGATGCAGTTTTCATTCATCAGTCATCACTCAATTCCCTCTTGCGGTGTCAAGTCAGTGGGCGCAGTTGAGATATGTGAATACAGACATGTTTATTAGCATACAAGCAGAAGTGGCTCTGTGAGTATGAAAGGAATGTAAGATAGATTGCTTGCATTTAGTGTTTAAAGATATGCTACATGCCTTCACACTTATAAGCCTTACTCTGTTTACAATTTTGGTAAGATGTTTTTATCCATGTGTTTTTCCGATTATTTTTATTTTCCTTTTACACTGCCATTGTGCAAATACACAAACTCCATTTGCATTACAGAGCAGAGATACATCTGTTAGTATGTAGGAAGAAAAGGTAAATAAGAAAGACTGATACACTGAGGGAAAAAAGTCTTTAGCTAGGGTGAGAGGGCACAGCCTGCACTTGATATGTGATACTCACTGGATATCGCTGCCCTGAGCTGTCACTTGTTATGTGAAGCTGAAAGTCAAATTGCAACTACAGTAAATTTTCACAGTCTCTTTGTTAAATACTCCGCTTAGCTTTTGTTATGTGGCCTAGTTAAAGTATATAAATAAAATATTAAAGTTCATATATCAGTGGAGTAATATGCAGGAAAAAATATCTCTGGACTGTTGAGTGTTTGATCATGACACAAAAACATGATAACACGCATGCTATTTTTGGATTATATGCCAGAATATAAGAAACAAGCCATTTTAAAACCGAGACAGAATAACTTTTATTCTGTCAGTTTTTATGACTTGACAGGGGGGCTTGTGAGAGATGAAGCTGTCATATACACACTGGACTGCCTCCACTTTGCTGCCTCAGGAAACAATCCTAGTTCAAACAATCCTTTGAGCAGTCTGGGGAGCCGCTTTCTCTCTGTCTCGCCATCTCACTACTTTACAGTCAGGGAAAAAGACACACAGGCCTTGTTTTCACTGTTAATAGCATACATATTTGTTACAAGTACTTAACTCTTCTGTCAGAGGAAACAATCAACATTACCAATGTGTTTGGATGTAAGTTCAATAAAGGTTGAAAGGCCACACTCCCCTGCAGCTTAACTTTCAGACTAATGGGCTACTGGCTATATAAATGAATCATGTCAGGCTGTGGGTGGCTGCTGACAGATCAACATTACCGCCAGTGGAAAAA
>VUQH01054354.1:15926-26574 GCA_015106775.1 Etroplus canarensis | reverse complement strand
GGAAAAATAAATAACAATACTACTAATCAAAAATTAAAATAACTAAGTAGCAAATACAAGTGCTACTACTTATGCAGGTTATATAAGGTATGAGCTACAGCTGTCAGCTGCATTTTGATGTAGAATTTTAAAATAGGGGAAGAAAAGACCTAATGTGGACTGCCCTTAAAAGCTTCCTAAATATGAAATATCCCAGTCTTAAAATCAAATGCAATATTTCAAACTCACTAAAACTACATCAACAAACACATATATGGACAAGAATCACAAGCTAAATCAATAGGGAAATTATTAAGCTGTAATTCTGTCACACTATGCAATCTGTGTGGATTGTACAACCCCAATTCCAAAAAGGGTGGAAAACTGTGTAAAATTTAAAAAAAAAAAAATAAAAAACACAATGCAATGATTTGCAAATCTCATAAACTAATGTTTTGTTCACTAAAGAACATGGAACATCAACTGTTGAAAGCAAGATATTTTACAATTTCATGAAAAATACTAGCTCATCCTGAATTTGATGGTAACACATCTCAAAAAAGTTAGGACGGATGCGAATAAAGCTGGAAAAGTTGCTCCACAATTTATAGACACAATTTCTCACAGTTTCCTGAACCTCTGCCCATCTTTACTTCTGCGAGGCTCTGCCTGTGGGTCATGTTCACATAGCAGGTCAGTTCCAATTTTTGCTGAGCTCCAATTATTTTGCATGGTCGTTTATAATCTAATTTAAATGCGACTACCCTCAGGCTCCAGTATGAGCAGTCTACGGCCCTGAAGTGGCACACGTGCAAAAGAAGACGTGTGTGTTTAGGTAATGAATATGGATACTACACATGTCGGCATGTGAGTAAAACTTTACTTTCTTTCCACTGACTAGCTCCATCAACGGTGTCTGTCATGTTTGTTTTGTCCATTGTTTACATTTGATCTTATCGCAGCTCACCTCTTCTTGTGCAAAATTGTGACATCTGTCTCACTTCATTGATGGAAAATTTGGATGAAATGCATCCAGAAAACATCAACATACATATCAGAATTAGGATCACATATGAAAGTAGCCTGAATCCGATTTTAAAAAATTGGATTTGTGCTGTTCAGGTTGTCATAAAAAAATCTGATATGTGTCACATATGGACAAAAAAACTCAAATTTTGGCCACTTTTGCCTGCATTGTGACAGTAGCTTAAGGTGCTCTTTTCATATCCAATCACATTACTGACCTGCTGCTAATTGACTTAATTAGTTGCAAAATGTTCAATCTAGCCAAAGGGAACCATGAGCAAATGTACTCCTAGTGCTAGTCCAAAGCCCGGGTAAATGGAGAGGGGGGGATCTTTGCCAAATCAAATATGCAGATTCATAATGCAACTTCCATACCAGATCAGTTGAGGCCCAGGTTAACAACAACCAACGTATGAAACTGTTAGCCAACAGGGTGCCAGTGGAAACTATGCTACTGTTGGCCGAAGACAAAGGAGGGGGAGAGGGGGAAAGCGTGTTAGGAAGCAGAGAGAGAGAATGAAAGGCAATAGGGTGGAGGTGAGAGTGGGGACTTTAAATGTAGGGACTATGATTGGTAAAGGAAGAGAGCTGGCTGATATGATGGAGAGAAGGAAGATAAAGTAGATATATTGAGTGTGCAAGAGACCAAGAGGGTAATCTTGAAGGGTAAGTATGTGCACAGTGTTCTGGAGGTGAAGAGAGTATCAGACAGTGTTGCTAAATGTTGTTATAGCACATGCCCCACAAGTTGGATGCCAGTTAGAAGAGAAAGAGGAATTCTGGAGTCAGTTGAATGAGGTGGTAGAGAGTATTCCCAGGGGAGAGAGAGTGGTGATTGGAGCAGACTTCAATGGGCATGTAGGTGAAGGGAACAGAGGGGATGAGGAGGTGTTGGGTAGGTATGGTGTTAAGGAGAGGAATGTGGAGGCACATATGGTAGTGGATTTTGCAAAAAGAATGGAAATGGCTGAAGAGGGAGGAACATAGAGTGGCCTATAAGAATGGAGGAAGGTGCACACAGGTGGACTGTATCTTATACAAGAGGTGCTACCTGAAAGAGATAGGAGACTGCAAGGTGGTGTCAGGGGAGAATCAGATGGTGGTCTTTAGGATAACTCTAGAAAGCAGGAAGTAGCAAGTGAAGGTAGAGCCAAGGATTAAATGGTGGAAGTTAAAGAAGGAAAAATGTTGTGCAGAGTTCAAGGAGGAGTTGAGACAGGCTCTGGGTGGTAGTGAAAAGTTACCAGATGACTGGGAAAGTGCAGCTAAGGTGGTGAGGGAGACAGCTAAGAAGGTATTTGGTGTGTTCTCTGGACAGAGAAAAGAAGACAGGGAGACTTGGTGATATGAGGAAGTACAGGAAAGTATTTAAAGGAAGAGGCTGGCAAAGAAAAAGTCGGATAGTCAGGGAGATAAAGAAAGTAGACAGGAGTACTGGGAGTCTAGGCACACAGCAAAGAGAGAAGTGGCAAAGGCAAAGGCTTATAGTGAGTTGTATGAAAGGCTGGACACCAAGGAAGGAGAGAAGGACTTGTATCAATTGATGAGACAGAGCTGGAAAGGATGATTAGAGTGATTAAGGATAGAGATGGAAATGTTTTAACGAGTGAAGAGAGTGTGTTGAGAAGATGGAAGGAGTACTTTGAGGAACTGATGAATGAGGAAAATAAGAGAGAGAGGAGGGATTACATCAGGGATCAGCTCTGAGCCCCTTCTTGTATGCAATGGTGATGGACAGGTTGACAGATGAGATCAGGCAGGAGTCTCCGTGGAATATGGATTTTGCAGACACCATTGTGATCTGTAGTGAGAGTAGGGAGGAGGTGGAAAAGAGCCTGGAGAGCTGGAGGCATGCACTGGAGAAAAGAAAAATGAAAGTCAGTAGAAGCAAGACAGAGTACATGTGCATAAATGAGAGGGAGGCAAGTGGAATGGTGAAGATGCAAGGAGTAGAAGTAGTGAAGGTGGATGAGTTTAAATACCTAGGAACAACCATCCAAAGCAATGGACAGAGCACAAGAGAGGTGAAGAAGAGAGTACAGGCAGGATAGAGTGAGTGGAGATAAGTGTCAGGGGTGATTTGTGACAGAAGGATAGCAGCAAGCGTGAAAGGGAAAGTCTACAAGACAATAGTGAGGCCTATGATGTACAGTTTGGAGATGGTGGCACTGACGAAAAGACAGAAGGTGGAGCTGGAGGTGGCAGAATTGAAGATGTTGAGATTTTCCCTGGGAGTGACCAGGATGGACAGGATCACAAATGAATACATCAGAGGGACAGTGCAGTTTGGGAAGTTTGGAGATAAAGTCAGAGAGGTAAGGCTAAGATGGTTTTGACATGTTCAAAGGAGGGATAGTGGATATATTGGACAAATGATGTTAAAGATGGAGCTGCCAGGCAGGAGAAGAGGAAGACCACAGAGAAGGTTCGTGAATGTAGTGAAGGAGGACATGCAGAGGGTTGGTGTGATGGAAGAGGATGCAAGGGTAAGATGGTGTCAGATGATCCACTGTGATGACCCCTATCGGGAGCAGCCGACAGAAGAAGTTGCAAAATATTCCTCCAGCTGTTTCTTTTTAGTCCAGGTTACTTTTCCAGCTCTTTTTGCCTTTGTCCCAACTTTTTCAAGATGTGTTATTCCCATCCAATTCAAGATGAGCTAATATTTTTCATGAAATGGTAAAATATCTTGCTTTCAACAGCTTATATGTTTTCTATGTTCTTTTATGAATAAAATATTGGTTTATGAGATTTGCAAATCACTCCCAATCTTTTTGGAATTGGAGTTGTAAGTGAATGGGGACCCAAAAAGCAGGATGCTAGAGACAGAGAGTGAGCTTTAAAATGCTGATTATCAAAGTCCACAAACTAATAACATACAAGCATAATACAAAACGTGAGCAAAACATCAATTCAAGCAAGGCAAGAACTAAGTAAAAAAAAATTAAGAGTTCTTGGAATCATTTTAGGAAACACAACCAGACATTGCAACAAAGGAAAGACTGACAGTATATTTAGATTTACACAGACACAGAGGACTAATCACGGATAGTGAACACAGCTGGGTGACAAGACATAGGTGAAGACAATCAGACAAACAACAGGGGGTGGAGTCAAATTCAAAATCAGACACAGAGATAACTAACCACCACTGAAACAGGAAGTAAACAATCATAACCAAAACCTGGAAGCGCTGACAAAAAAAACAAATACAGAACACAGAAGGACCAGATAGAAGGGAGTATGATGACTGCAACTCCAAATACTTAAACCCAAACCTCCCTAGATAATCATAAAACAGAAACCAAAATTCAAATATATAGAAAAGCCTGAGACCATGGCAAGTTCAGGACAAACAAAATTACCATGATTACCACGCATTTACTTATTTCTTTTTTTGCTCCCCAGCTCCAGTGTTTTACTTTGGGGAGGTGGAGTATCATGTGGATGAGAGTGATGGATACATGGAGATCAAAGTGTGGAGGACAGGAACTGATTTATCCAGACCTGGAGCTGTAACTGTCCGTTCTCGCAAGGCAGAGCCTGTCTCTGCTGAAGGTAAGCTCCTATACAAGTACTGCTTTTGACTGATAAGACTAATTAGATTTACCAATACAATTGTCTATCATTTATCTGCATTTTGTATGTCTTCTCAATGCCTTATCATTATATATATTTCTTACTCTTAATGCTCTGTGATCTTCCTACAGCTGGTATTGACTATGTGGGCATCAGTCACAGCCTTGACTTTGCTCCAGGTGTCAGCATGCAGACATTCAGGGTAGTCATCTTAGATGACCTGGGACAGCCAGAGCTGGAGGGGACTGAGAACTTTGAGCTGGTCTTACGCATGCCAGTGAATGGCATCCTGGGGGAACCTGGAAAGGCTATAGTCTTCATAAATGACTCAGTATCTGACTGTAAGTCACTTGGTCATCCCTAGAATTTTCATTCATAAAGTCATAAAGCCATTTTCTGCTTAATGCCAAACCAACATGTAGTGTTACCATCACCACTGAGAGCATGTTACAGAAATAAGCTGAAAAAAGTATTTAGCTCAGGACATCACTGTTCAGCCATATTTTCTACTTTTAATTTATATAATGTGTATGTTGAATTGCATCTTTTTGTGTCAATAGTCAGTTTAATAATAATAGTGAATATATAGTAGCTGCTCTAAGTGTTTGAAAATCACATGAAAGCATTAGAAAGTTTTCAAGCTTATTATGACACCTTATGACACGTTTCAGTTAGGCTGCAAAGTTAGAATTAATTTGTCACTTTTTCTTTACTGTGTGTTCACAGTTCCTCGGCAATCATTACCAATGCTCAGACAGAAAAAATAGCCTGATGTGACAGCTGTGTTATTTTATTTGCTCTGTAATATCAGCTTATCTAGCAAGAAAGAAATTATTGCAGCATTTGTCTTATGAAATGACTGCACTATCCTTTTTACAACAGTGCCAAAGGTCCAGTTTCGTGAGCCAGTGTACACTGGAGAGGAGAGTGATGGCCAGATCACAGCAACAGTGTACCGCAGTGGAGACATAAGACACAAATCTTCTGTGCGCTGTTACACCCGTCAGGGTTCTGCTCAGGTCGCCTCTGACTTTGATGAGCGACCAAACACAGATGCCTCTATCATCAGTTTCTTACCAGGTACTTCAGTAATCACACAGGTACATCACACATGCTTTCACTAGTTTTTTAAATCTTTCTTGTGCTGTGAAAGTTGACACCTTTGCAGTTGAGTACACTTTCCCAGACATGTTAAAACACACACACACACACACACACACACACACACACACACACACAAAATTACCTAGTGTATTAACATATCCTTTTTTCTAGTTCTTGTTTTTCTTTTTTAATACTCAGCATGCAAACAGTTTCCTGGAACTATAAAGAGAAAGAGGAAAAGAAGAAATAGTTATATAAATAAGATATTATGCTCTAAAGGGAAACAAAGTAGAGAACTATATTTTTTCTTCCACTTTAAATTTTTTGCTGTACATTCTAGGTGAGGCAGAGAAGCCGTGCATTCTGTCACTGGTTGATGACACACTGTATGAGGATGGAGAAGAGCTCCGGCTGGTCTTGGGGAACCCAAAGAGCAATTCACAGTTTGGCGCATCAGTTGGCGCTCTGAATGAGACACTGGTGAAAATCAAGGACACAGCCGACAGTAAGTGGGAGAAAGATGTGGAGATGGAGGTTGGAAAAGGTCTGGAATTAAATGTGTTAAAATTGAAGGTAGATCTATAGTATTAGCTGATAAATATAAACCATACAGACAATGCAAAGTATACCTGAGCACATACAATATGTTTTCATTTATAATTGTCATTGTGAAGTAGTAATTAAGTGTTGGTTTCCACAGTCTATCGCATTTGTATTGTATTTCTTCTCATTTCTTTTCATTTCTGTGCACTTTAGAACCCATCATCCGTTTTCTGGAAACCAAGTTCAGTGTTAATGAACCAAAGGAAGCCAGCGCTGTAGCCACTGTGAAGATCCCTGTGGTACGAGTAGGTGACACATCAAAAGTGTCAGTGGTTCGTGTTCACACTAAAGATGGGTCAGCTGTCTCAGGAGAAGATTATTACCCTGTGTCACAAGGTAAAGCCTATACATATCCTCTTATGGTGTCATACGATTAAAAACCCCAAATGAATAAAAGAGCATCAATGCAAGACAGACTTTTCTTATTACACTGTAATTAAAGACCAAGAGATTTCTTCTCTTCTCCTCTTCTTCTTATTCACTTTTAATGACATGCTAATGGTATTAAAACATGTGATGTAACACATTCAGGAACCCACTAATGAATACAATGCTCTACAGCATCACTAGTGGTCACAGCTTCACACTTAGTGGCATATACATATTCTGCATTGCCAGAGAGGTTTTGACAAGTGTGAAACAAGGTTCCCCATGGAATGTTAGAGTAATGAAAGTGGGCATATGGGTTTATTTGGGCTAGGGTCATTAATTTATAATTTTACTCCAAATGGAAAGAGGTGGTTTCTGCAATAGTCCAGTGGAGGAGTTATGTAGTTTTTAATAAAATTTCAGTATTCTTCATGTCACCAGTATGAGGTCTTTTGTTCTATCCATTCAGCTTTTAGCCCAAAGTGAACTTTCTTCAGCTTAATCAAGGCTTGAAATATTTATAGAATACATTCAGTCAATTCAAATTATATCTGCCTACCCACCGTTAAAATTTCCCTGCAGTTTTGAATCATACAGCCGTGAATTTCTTATATTGCACAATATTTTCTCACCGCAGCACATTTCTAATGCAAAGCTCTATTACTTACCGTGCAAGGAGATGGACCACCTTTGGCACTATGCAAATAGAAACCTGCAATGCTTTTTAGCTAAGTGATATATTCTTCTGAAGCAATAAGCGTGTATTGGGCTAATCTGTAAGGTCTTTTTTATTTGCTGTAAAAAATCTAAATCCAGCAGAAAGAGGTGGAAATCTGGCCTTGAAGGCAACTATTGTTATTTCCACTAAAATATTGATCGGTGCAATACACTTATTCTAAAAAAATATATATAATCTGTTTGTGAACTGGTGTTTGTGTGTTTCCATCTTTGTGTATGCCCAGACATCAAGTTTAAACAAGGAGATAAGCAACATTTGGTGGAGGTGGAGGTGCTATTTGATGGAGTCAGAGAAATGAGGGAAGCATTTACTCTCCATCTGAAGCCTGACGAAAACATGGTGGCTGAAACTCAGGTCAGAAATGTATTCATGCTTAACTAACTCACAGAAATCACATGAAATTCAAACTGACCACTGAAGAATTTAAACCTTAATGAATAAGTAAACAGATTAAAAACCTTTCTCTGATTTGACCCATATTTATCTAGATCAGTCCCACTGAGATTGGGAACCTTTTTTGTATGGATGTCCTGGCCCAGGCAACAGCAGCACTTTACTGTTGTTGCAATCAAAAGAGCAATGAAAACATTTTACAGTAAATAATACATTGTGTTAGAAGACACAGAACAGCAAAGCAGAAGAAGATGATCTAGAGAGAGAAATAAAAGGGAGCTAAAAACAGGAGCTAGGAGTTAGCCATGACTGTAAGATTGTAAACTCATTCATTAATAGTAATTCATTATGTCTTGAGTCACAAACATCTCTGTGTCATAAGTTCTCATCGGTCTCAAAGCTCTTTTTCTGGACAAGGTGACTAAAGTGATCGTTTACATCGAGGAGACCAACAGCATGGCTGATGTCACCTTCCCCTCCCTTCCTCATGTGGTGTCGTTGCTGCATTACGATGATGCCGCCAGGACACCAGACAGCCTCCACCCACCAGCCGGCTACCCAGTCATCTGTGTTACAGTGAGTCAAACTGCATACATTCTAGCAACACTAAGTAACTTAACAGAATGCAGTTAAATGTATTAACTTTTTCCTGTAATAAAGGCAGTAGTGGTGTTCCTTATGACCAAGCTGTCTTCCAGGAGTTGGCTGTTCTGTTCTTGCACAGTTTAGTAGGCCAAAGTCTTCATGCTTTCATACACAGGAGAATCTTGAAAACAGTTTCAGTGAGAAACCTAAATGGATCGCCATGATGTGTTAAGTCATTTGCTCCTCAGGTGACTGCTGAATGTGGCTGGAACTGTGTCTGAGTAAGAGAGAAAGAGAGAGTGAGTGCATGTGTGTTTATTTCCCTGCAATGTGGTCAGCTGCGTAGGAGGTGCCCTGGGGAGACAAAATGAAGAACTCATGTCGAAATTGAAGTGTTGAGTGCTTCAGCAGGTGGCTTAGTGTCAACAGGTTTATAAAGGAAATCTACAGAATCTATTCAAGGCTTAGGCCTCCATTCATATCTTTATCTTTCTATTTATATAAAAAAAAACATGTTTCCAAGAACTCAAATATGAAAATGTAACACACTGAAACATCTGGATTTCCTTGGCAACAGCCACTTACTTGTTTGTATTCTCTATCTTCCTCTTTCCTCCGGCATCTGCTGTATCTTTCCCATCTCTCTGCTGTCCTTGCTTGCCCACCCACTCCTGCTAAATTCTCTATACATCCTCCAGGCGTGCAATACAAAATACCCAGATTATGACAAGACGGGCTCTATCTGTGTCAGTGAGCATATCAACAACACCTTGACCCGCTACCGCTGGCTCATCAGTGCCCCAGCTGGCCCTGATGGCGTCACCAGTCCCATTAGGGAGGTGGACTTTGACACATTCTTTACATCCTCCAAGATGATCACATTGGATTCAGTGTACTTCCAAGCAGGTTCCAGGGTCCAGTGTGCTGCTCGGGCTGTTAATTCTAATGGGGATGAGGGCTTAGAGCTCACCAGCCCTATTGTCACGATCAGCCAGGAGGAAGGTGAGGACTGAAAAATGAATGAAATCTTATCTATGCCTCATGTTTCCAGTTCATTTTTGGAGAATGAATTATACAGGGGTTTGGTAATTCAATGTGAAAAGGGTTTTGTTCTACAACCATGATGAAAAATCAGGTATAGTGATTTTGAATGACTAGAACCTGCTATACATTACAGCTATAGAAAGTGCAATGATAGCTTTGCTGACAATCTTTTTTTTGTTGTTGTTTGTTCAGTCAGGGACACTTTTGTCAAAAGAGGATTGTTATACAGTCAATTTAGATTTGCTGTATGCCTCTGTTCAGGAACCTCACTGCAGCAGAGAACAATGACAACATGAGATGGCAATGATAACAGTCAGAAACAGCAGGAAAATAAGGAGCTGGGGTGGAGGTGGGTTGCAAAGTAACTTAC
Source organism: Etroplus canarensis (assembly GCA_015106775.1). Taxonomy (NCBI): domain Eukaryota; kingdom Metazoa; phylum Chordata; class Actinopteri; order Cichliformes; family Cichlidae; genus Etroplus; species Etroplus canarensis. The sequence goes on along the minus strand of VUQH01054354.1, from coordinate 16,783 downwards.
ATACTGTAGGAGGCTTTAGCCTGTAGGCAGGCTGAAGTAGCTGAGCCATCAGCTGATTTGGGCCAGCACTGAGATCTGATATTATCTGCTGATGTATGGGGATTGTGAGCTGAGTTTGTCAATGGCCTGACTAAACTAAGCTCAAATGTTCAGCTTTGAATTCTGAAATAAATAATAAAAATTGTTGGACAAGTATTTGGATCTTTAGGTAAATGTAATAATGCCTCAATAAAGAAAAATATAAGGCCTGCAATCACAACAATACTGATTAAAGTAAGTGTTATTAACAAAATGTAGTTAATATCAAAAGAAAAAGTTGTGAATTTAGAAAACTTTCCTTGTTCCTTATTTATGTTATAGTTTTAATTATTTATTGGATAATATATGCAGTGGAATTCTATTGTAACTGGTAAGGGCTCAATTAATTTTACACATTGTTTAATATATAACTTTGATTTTATAAGATTAATCAAATGGCACAGATGCCAGTTTGACTGGTTACAACAGCCCCAATAAATCATAATCCAATGCAGTTACAAGCTATGTGCAGCGAGAATGGGTCAGAGCTCTCACTCGTTTCTCAAATGGGAAAAAAACTATTTTTTGCTGTTGCTATGCTATCACTTATGCTGCACTCATTCCACCTACACATCCCGAATGGAACAAGTTCAGACTCTCTCTCTCTCAGGGTGGTCACAGGGTATTCTTGGAAATATGGAAATCACTACATGACTCAGTGGTAGTTCAGGCAGGTTATGAACGGAAAATTATTTAAAAGGATATTGCTGTATTAGAAATATGTAAAAAAAAAAAAAAAAAAAAAATAAATTTTTTTTTTTAAAATATATTTATTATTA
>VUQH01054352.1:0-31437 GCA_015106775.1 Etroplus canarensis | reverse complement strand
CTGTAGGGAGATGTAGTGACAGATTGCCTCATTTCTTCCTCCTTTTTTGTGGCTTTGCTTTTACAAATAAACTTTATTAGGTACACCTGTTTAACTGCTTGTTAATACAAAAATCCAATCAGCCAATCACATGGCAGCAATTCAGTGCACGTAGGCATGTAGACTTGGCCAAGATGACCTGCCGAAGTTCAAACAGAAGGTAAGAAGCGTCATATGATTTAAGTGACTTTGAACATGGCATGGTGGCAGATGGGCTAGATAGAGTATTTCAGAAACTGCTGATCTACTGGGATTCTCCTGCACAATCTTTTCTCAGGTTTACAGAGACTGGTCTCAATAAGGAAAAAATATCCAGTGAGTCCAGTGGTTCTCTGGGCAAAAATGCCATGTTGATCCCAGAGGTCTGAGGAGAATGGCCAGACTGCTTCAAGCTGATAGGAAGGCAAACTCAAAAAACTGCTCACAACCAAAGTATGCAGAAAAGCATCTCTGAATGCATAACATACTGAACCTTGAAGCAGATTGTTACAGCAGAAGAAGAGCACACTGGTTTCCACTCCTGTCAACTAAGGACAGGACACTGAAGCTACTATTCACGTGGGCTCATCAAAACTGGGCAATAGAAGATTGGGAAAAACATCGCCTGAGTCACATTTGGATGGTAGGGTCAGACTTTGGCGTAAACAACATGAAAGCATGGATCCATCCTACCTTGTAGCAGCAATTCAAACTGCTGGTAGTGTAATGGTGCTGGTCTGTGTCTGAGGAATGTTTTCATCAAGTTGGTGAATCTGTGTCACAAGCAATTAAGGCAGTTCTTAAGCCCAAAAGGGGGTCCAACGCAGTACTAACAATGTGTACTTAATAAGGTGGCCAGTGCGTGTAAACATGTCTTTCTTTAACTCTGTTAACTGTAATGCTGCATTAGAGCTTGAATTATACCTGAATACAGTAGCTATTAAAAATGAAAATCTAATACCACTTTTTTTAAGATTATCTTTAGTATGGCCAGACAGACCACCTTAACAATTTTAGTTTAGTGGGAGTAATGCAGTTCTGCTCTGTGTATTAAATAGTGGATTAACTCTTTAATCAGGCTCCAGTTTCAGCTGCAGTTTTCAGCATTGCTTCAGTGTGTGTATGTGTGTATGTGGTCTACAGAGCTTAGTTTGACCTTAATGAGCATCCCATCCCTGAGAAGTTCAGACCAGATCAGACTGTCTCACAGTGGGTCACTGCTCCTCTGACACCACACTCTCTGCTTCCTCTGCTGAGCTTCTGCTTTGTCTCTCATCATTGTTTATTTTCTCCCTCCGCCATGGAAAGGCTAGCTGTCTTAGTCAGCAATTTCATCTGCATCTGGCCCACTTACATGCAGTGACTAATCTTAGACAAAGTTCAAACGTAAGCAGCAGAAACCAGGTGGGAATTCTGTTTGGAGAGTAATACTCCCCTAAGTGCTGTTTAGTTTAGATTAAACTAGATATGTTTTGGATCCTAACAAGGATTCAGGGGAAAAATCAGTCTAAATCAACCCACATGTTACGCGCATGCATGTGTGTTGGAGCAATTCCCTGACTGCACTGGTATAGTTACTGAGTGGACAGTGTTTGTAGCATTTATGGCTGTCTTCATAGTTTCAGATAGTTTCCAGAAGTAGTACTAGACAAAAAGAGTGTCTAATTAATTAAATATTCTCTGTTTACTATTTGGTCAGTGTTTGTTGTTTTTCTATGAGTATTTGCTAGTTAAGAATTCCTTACACATTTTGTCCTTCATGACTTTACAATGAACCTGCAGCGATATCAGTTTTCCTTGCAATAAATCATCGCTTACAGCAAAAATTTTGTTGTCTAGTTACAATAGCTACCATGTAGCTCTGCTTTAGCAGTGAGGAGAGACTTTTTAGATTTGTTAAGGAAACTCTAATAAGTCAAATTCAACACAAATTTCTTAGTTGTAGGGTTTCTTAGTTGCAGGATTGTTGGAAGAGCAAAGCCGGAGAGATAAAAATCTGGATAAAGACCCATTTTTTAAACAGTCACTGTAACTCTATATAATTTCAGCAAGCATAAAAGCTGATGCATCAATCCATCCTAATTAACACTGCATCAGCTAAAGGGAATCCATTTCTGTAATTTGTGACACGGTTACCGGATGAGTTTATTTAGATCTTTGTTCTACAAGAAGGGCCAGAGCCATCTTTATTTTCTGAGATGACTTAGATCCTTCAGTACCTGCCAGGCGATGCTCAGGGTGTTTTATAAGTCTGTGGCAGCCAGTGCCATCCTCTATGCTGTCGCATGCTGGGGCAGCATCACATTCAGCAGAAGGCTCATTCCACCACGATGCACCACAGAATGCCAAAGGAAATCATTCCTACCTGTGGCCATCAAACTCTAGAACGCCTCCTTTCAATACCTGGACTGTTTTTCTTAGGCCATATCTGTATATAGTACTTAATGTGACATATTACACTTTCTACATTCTTATTTCATTTCTATCTTTCACATATATTTATATTTACCATTTTGAAAACTGCACTTTTTACCTATTGGTTTATACAGTTTCATTTTCTATCTGTGCATATCTGTATTTATTTATTTATTTATTTACATCTAATGGAGCATCTGGTCCCCAAGCAGTTTCCCTCTGGGATTAATAAAGGATTCTGATTTTGATTTATAGGCAGCACAGTGGTGTGGTGGTTAGCACTGTTGCTTAAGAGCAAGAGTACCTGGGGTTGAATCCACTAGCCAGCCAGCTTGGACTCTTCTGTGTGGAGTTTGCATGTTCTCTCCGGGTACTCTGGCTTCCTCCTACAGTCCAATGACATGCAAGGGTATTAGGTTAATTGGCGATTCTAAATTGACTATAGATGTGAATGTGAGTGTGAAGGGTTGCCTGTCCCTCTGTGTTGCCCCTGTGATAGAGTGGTGACCTGTCCATGGTGTACCCCGCCTCTCACCCCATGACAGCTGGTAAAGGCTCCAGCTGTCCCGTGACCGTATAAGCCATATAAGTAGGAAAAGATGGATGGATGGGTGTGCAGTGCTGCTCCTCCCGTAGACCACACCAGAGTAGACTGCACTCACCACAACAGACTCCATTATTTTGCGGCACATGTTGAAGGATCTTAACTTCCTCAGGAAATAGAGCCTGCTCATCCTCTTTTTGCATATAGCCTTTGTGTTGGTTTTCCATTTCAGCCTGTTTTTGACTTGGTCAACGAGACATGGGTAGTGCAGCTGTTCTCTGCTTCTAAAATCATTCACCATCTCTCTAGACTTACTCACTTTCAGAAACCGACGATTTCTCCCAAACCATTTTCGTAGCAGAGTATAGCTAGAGTTTTGCATCTAGGCTCTGAGCTTATCATATCTCACAAATGTATTACATTTAAATTTGATAATGATGAGTAAACATCAAATAGGAGCGTACAGGTGGAGGCTGAGGTTGTGGAGGGGTTGACACAGAAGGCACTGGCGAAGGGCAGCATCAGCACTCCCATGTTAAAGGGAGAAATTTTGCAGCTAAAACAGACAAGTAGACAAATTTGGAGGGTGTGTTTATTATATGACCTTTGGAGAGTGATTCATGTTACATGCGTTGCCTGAATGAACTAACTCGCAGGCTTCCCACCATTTATTTTTTATGATCAACCCCACAGTGTCGTGTTGTAAGTTTGTACTCCATATGAATATCTTCAAAACTGTAATTTCAAAAATACTCTTCTGGAATGTTGACTTTGCTGCGTGATATGTTAAGGCAGGAGTGACCCTAAAAAATCAGGTCAAGTAAACATGTACATGGCAGTACCACTAATCTAGTACCTGAGGGCTTATCATATGTAGGATCTTGTTTAAAGCAGTTTGATCCATGCCAAAAATCTTAAGTCATATCCACTGAAATGCTTTTCTGCAGTGCAATTGAGTACATGACCAGTATTAGTCTGTCTTGTACCCCTAAGATGGCTCTGATTTTAAAGTAAATCTTTCATAGTAAAGGTTAGGGGTTGGCTAAAAGCTAATCAAAGCCATCTTAATTTATTACTCTATATTTTAATGATTATTAATATTTCAGGAGTGTCCTTGTAGTGTAGTGATTTGCACATTCACCTTAGAGGCGAGAGGTCCCTGGTTTGAATCCAGGTCATGTCACGAGCCCCTCTCACCATGAAAGGTTGCGTCAGGAAGGGCATCTGGTATAAAAACCACTGCCAAATTACTTGTGTGAATTAATCTGATGTGGCAACCCCTTGGGGAGAAAACAAGGGTGCAGCTGAAGGTGCATGTCATTAATATTTTAGGAACCATATTTAAATTAATGTATCTTTTTATATGCATTTTATTCTATTTCTGTATTATTTCTCCGGTTAATGTATACGACTGTTGTCTTGCAATTAGCGTATATTGGGATTTTATGTAATTGACGACCGTAAAAGTTAATTTCTGTATTGAAGATGTAAAAGCTCAACTAGGGACAAGGGTTGCAAATTAGTAACAGCTATAAACTCTGTGTGCAGCACATCAGTTTCATGCTCTGTATTGGAACTATGTTAAACTGCATTGGCCGTATCTCCTATAAATTAAATTAAATTTAGTTGCAGAGGCTTCAACAAACATGTCCTTCAGGTTTTATTTTGCTGCATTAAAAATGCATTTTATTTTCTCAGATGATGAGAACCAGGTGATGTGGTCCTGTATAGAAACTGTTCTTTTTACTTCAATTCAATTCAATTCAATTCAATTTTATTTATATAGCGCCAATTCACAACAAAAGTCGCCTCGAGCCGCTTCACACTGTACTTGTACCATTTGTGGTCAGCTTTACAAAGCATTCGTCAGCCATGTGCTTCGGTCAAAGCTGAGTGATTTCTCCAGACTTTTGGTACAAAGTGATCAACAATTTTAGCTGCTTCTTATTTTAGAAGAGAGGAATTTGTTGTCATGATCATTTTCCAGATTTGGCTCAGAGAACAGAGCAGAAACATAGTCCTAACGCACAGTGGACAGTGTGAGACTATGGTGTGGAAAAGGGAAAAATGGCACAGAACTGAGAAATAAGGGGAAAAGTGCCGCTTATGATACTGAATCAAACCCAGCCATTTCCTGTACCCCGAGCCAGAGCTGCTCACACACTCTCCATATATGGCAATGGTATTTGCATGAAGGGAAAGCCTGGGCTTATGGATCAGGAGTGGTGTTGAAATTCCTTTGTAGTAACTTCTGGGAAAAGGTCTGGTTCCGTTTTGGATTCAAACAATCTGATTAGATTTGATGACAGGAAACTCATCAGCTGTCTTCTCGCTCTCTCTCTCTCTGTTTATTTATTTATTTTCTTACATCCTGTTGATTTTTTTATAGTAATCATGAAAACATTATATATATTTATATAGATCTTTCCCCGTGTTTGACATCAATTCTCCTTTCTTTATTGCATCTGTGTGTAGCTGTGCTCAGAAAGAAGTCTGTAGTTCTATTGTGATTGTGTTGTCATGGCCACTATAGACTCCACACTGTGCCAGATGTCCCTTGTGTGTGTGTTCTATCACCACAGACCTACGGTAACAGTTATAGGATTTCTTGCAAACTGAGCTAAAGGGATTTTGTACCATTAAAACCTGTAAAAACTAAATGTAAGGAAGTATATCCCATTTTATTTTCCGTAAAAGAAAAGTGATTAAGTATTTAAGTTTGTATGGCAGCATATAAAATAAAATTTTTGAAATAGTTTGTGCTTTGAAAGGGATGACTTTTGTCATGACTTTTGGTTAGTTGTGTACATAGGAAACGAAAGTTTTCACAGGACTCTATGCACTTCTGTGAAAAACTAAGTGCACCCCATGATTCAGTAGCTTGTAGAACCATCTTTAGCAGCAATAACTTGAAGTATTATTTTCTGTATGATTTTTATCAGTCTCTCACATCACTGTGGAGGAATTTTGGCCCAATTTTCTTTTCAATGTTGCTTCAGTCCATTGAAATTTGTGGACACTGATATATGCACAGTTCTCTGAAGGTCCCCCCACAGCATTTCAGTTGGGTTGTGGTCTGGATTTTGAATGGGCCATTAAAACATCTTGATTCCTTTCTTTTTCAGCTGTTCTGTTGTAGATTTGCTGATGTTCTTGGGGTCATTATCCTATTGCATGACTCAGTTTTGGCCAAGCTTTAGCTGCCATATAGATGGCCTCATATTTACACTGACTGATGATAATCAAGTGCATTTGATTTACAGCACCTGAATACAGTACTACTTGCCCTTTTACCATCACCCTAAGGTGAGAGGTGAGGTACATACTGGACAGGTCTCCGGTCTATCACGGGACTAACACAGAGAGACAGACAACTATTCACACTGAAATTCACACCTAAGGCCAATTTAAAATTGCCATTTAACCTAACCCATTTAATGTGACATAAATGAAGCACAATAAATAGAGAGCAGCTGTGGCTCAGGAGGTAGAGAGGGTCATCTTTCAACACAAAGGTTGGCGGCTTGATCCCTGACTTCTCTCATCTGTGTGTGTGTGAATGTGTGAATGAGGCTTGTAGTAAAAAAGTGCTTTGAGTGGTCAGTTAGAGTAAAAAAGCACTATATAACTACCATTTAAACCATTTTAGTCATAGTAATGCTAGCCAGCCTCCTCATTTAAGGTGCCAAGCTTGGCAAACTTCAAAAAAGTTTTTTATTACAAATGCAGACAGGTTCAGATCCAGGGACCCAAAGAGCAGAAGGATTTAATAAGGTTGTTCTGAATGCAGGCAATGTCCCTGGTAATTGTAACTTTAAAGAAGAAAAAAACAGCTTTTAAGTGTCTGGATTTAAACGAGTGGAAAAGTGTTAATTAAATGGGAGTTTAAAGAAGCATTTTTGGTTCAAAGTCACACTCCAACCAAACACCCCCACTTCAGTCAGTCGAGGATCAACCCCTGGCGGGTCTGGTGCTGTATGTGTGTAGCCCTCCTTCCCTGTGCAGTTACTCCCTAAGTCCACTGCTGTAAGTAAGAATATTCTCTTAGTGTACCTCCCTCATTAAACAAGGCCTAAGTCCAAACAGATGAAACAAGCCTCAGAATATTTGACATCTACCTCCTACGTCTCCAGCTTATTACCTCTCCCTTCATGAATCTGCTCACTTTCATTCCAGACATAGCAGAGAGAAGTTAAATATAGCATGCTCACTTATTTTCTCTTTGCGGTTGGGCTGGCACACTCTCTTCCCTGATGGACAAAAGGTACTACCTTTAAGAAGAATGTGACAGTAAAATGATTCATAATTTCCTGAATATTAAGAGCATTTCAATGTGTCATTTAAAAGTAATGAATAAAAGTTTGGGGTTTTACTGAGGCCCAGTCTGGACAAAGTAAGCTCAAATGAACATATATACATTTGGAAGATCAGTCTCACCACAGTTGGGTTGTTATGTTATATGCTATAATTTTACTGTATATCCTCAGAAGGTCATAAGCTTTTCTTTCATGATAATGCCCTAAGGTAATAAAGAGAGCTTTCCCCTGGAGGTTTCTCTGCATTTATGTCTACAATTTTCAGTCCAAACACTTGTATATTTTGCCAGAAACTCTTATGTGTAATATTTGCTTTTGTTATAGCATTATATACAATGCTTAATATTACCATTGTGTGTCTTCATATTGTAATTCTGTGGCATTCCTTTGCAGTTTCTATATAAACAGCACCTGCTGAAAATCTACTTATCCTGAAAAAGGAATTTCTTCTCTGTGCTCTTTTTGAGGTTTCTCTATTCCCCCCTTTAGGCGCAGTTGCCTTATCTGATTTAAAAATATTTCTTACTGTAAAGGTTGTCTAACAGATTTGTGATTCAGGGTTATAAAAGCAAACTTACTTGACAGGAAATATGATTTTTGGTGTGCTGCATCAGGTTATTAATGTGATTATTTGTGTCTACCTGCTTCACAATATAACTTTGCTGTTTAAACTTGATGCTTGGATTGCCTCTTCTCCAACTCATTGTCAGGAGTTTTTTGTCTCTGAGAGTGACATCATCCTGACACTGATGACAATGAAGCAAGTCAGCATCTCTTACAACCTAAAAGATACAAGGCATACTAATTCATGTGATGTTGAGAAGTAATCAAGCAACTATTTGCTGCTTCCCACCCAAGGGAAAATACCCAGTGAATTAAGTTAAAAAGCTGTAAAAATTCCTCACCATCTCTCATGCTATGACCGAGTTCGTAAAGTGGTTTTAATTTTGCTGCTGTAAAGAATAAAGACACACTGGAGGATATTAAATGCTTCTGGCTCACCTCCTTCTTGACATGGTAATTTAAAGTTAAGAAGTTGAGGCACAATGTCTTTCCTGGGTTTATTCTGGTGTTACTTTGTGGCTTTTTCCTTTAGCTGTTTTTGTTTTATCTGCTGTACGAACAACTTTATTCACTGACATTTATTCACAGCTCTTTGTGTAGAAGAGTTGGTGCATCCAGAATTCAGTGGAAATTTGGGCTTTTTGAATACACAGTATCTTATGGTGTTAATTCGCTGTGTGTTGTATAATACTGAAATAAGCAGGACTCTACAGCCTCTAAAATTCAAATTATAAATCCAAGAAACCAAAATGGAGTTGAGGTTTAAATTTCAGCCCTGATGCTGGTACAGCAGTTGAGAAAATAACTGGAGGCCTTGCTAAAGTTCATCTTTGTCCTTGGAAACCACAGCTGAATAACAGTTATTGTAATTGTAGTTTTGTGTTGTTGTCTCATTTATTTTTAACAATATGCCACAATAGGAATGCCGTTTATTGAGCCATACTTGCGCATGAAAAGTATAGATAAATATTATGTACTCAAAACAAGAAATATATATATACGTCTGATGCAAATAGTACCATATGAAGTAGTATCACTGAAAGAATTTGGATTAATGGCTGTGTCCTTTAGTAATTGTCTTGTTTATATTGTTATTTTATTATGTACACTGTTAGGGTGGATTGTCATGAAGATTGCCTAACACTGGGTAAAACCACAGGGAGTTGGATGTATCCACTACAACATCAACCACTGGTTTTGCACTCTGCAGTTTGAAGCCTCAGCATTAGTGCTTTGGCTATGATCAAAAGATACCATATTTGGACAAGAGGATGGCTTGCTAAATCATCAGCTAACTCTAGCAAGCTTGGTAAGCAAGCTGCATTCATAAACTGTACAGGCACAACACACAGAGGAAAATGTCTGTTAATTAGTCCTGAGCAAACGACTAATAAAATACTAAAATTTTACTCACTAAAACTGAAGCACAGACCTCTTGATCGTCTGTGCCATTCAACAAGCCATAATGTTAGTCAGATAATCTATTTTAAAAAAATATTTCAAAGGGCACCAACACCACAAATACAGTCAAGGGGTTGACATCATTGACTCTGGTTAGTGGAGGTGAGCCACTGAGCTGCTGCAGCTGCTTGTGTCTGCACCACTGGTGGCGGCAGCATCATACTCTGCTGCTGCTTCTCAGCAGCAGGCCTTGGAAGGCTTGTGAAGGTAGAGGGAAACATGAATGCAGAATAATATCACCAAATCCTGGAGGATAATCTGAGTCAGTTTGCAAGAGAACTGCATCTTGGGATTTAGATTTATTTTCCAGCAAAATAACAACCCAAGAATACAGCAAAACACAGAAATTGTTCAAAGACAACAAGGTGAATGTTCTGGATTGGCCAAGTCAAAACCCATATCTCAATCCAGTTGAGATTTTGTGGCTGGACTTGAATAGAGCTGTTCATGCACTACATCAGGGTTCCTCCAATGTTGAGAAAGTTCGTACACTGTGGTCTGAAAGCTCCATATGATTTCTTTCCGTTGGCAGTATTGTTTAAAGTACAGCTCGGTTGCTTCCTCTCCCCACACTTCCTCCCCAAAGAGGGAGGAAGTCAAGAGTTAACTTGTGTGTTGACTAATGTTCTGGATGCTGTCCGTGGCTTTGAGTGGTTCTCCATCCAGGAGAAAGAGACTCACTCCTCACAGCACATTGTGACCCTCGTCCACAGTAGCCAGACAATACTGACTCATAGCGCATGATGAATGACCTCAGTTCTCTGGAGACTCACTTAGCTAAAAGAAAAACAGGAATGTAGGGAGAAACCAGAGTTTTAGGATGTGGATATGCGTTTAGAGCATCTTTAAGTCTTAGATAAATAACATGAGGCACTTCTGAGAATATGACCTCACACTATTTTAAAGTAGACATATTTTTTGGGGTCAGAAATTGTGCACACTGAGTTGTTTTTCTTTTCTTTTTTTGGAGTGAGAATAATCGTTTTCTTCTTCTGTCTGATTATCTCAGGAGTGTGATAAAACCACACAACCTCAGGTTTTGTGTGTTCTGAAAAGCAGCATTTTATTTATCATAGCAGGGGTCTGTGCAACCATGATGTCAGAGTCTTCACATTGTCTAATTGTGCCTTTTTATGTAAACTAACAATTGTTTATTGTGTGTGTTTTGTTGCAGGGGAGCCGGGGGCACTACCGGTACCACTGGCAGAGCCACAATGTCAAACACAGTGGAGTGGATGACATGGTGCTGCTCAGCAAGATCAATGAGGATGCCATTGTAGACAACCTCAAGAAGAGATACATGGATGACTACATCTTTGTATCCTTTGCTCATAATCACAGTTCACACCCCAGTGAGGAATAGCTGAGCCCATCTCTTCCCTGCTTTTCCCAGAATAGCTGAATGGTCATTCACTGTGACATATCAGCAATGAGTAATAGGTCAGTGTTGAAGCTGAGCAGGGAGGAAAGGGCTTCTTTGTATGTGCCTTTACCCGCATCTCTAACTCCTGCTCTTTCACCAAAAACTAACGCAAGTTTTTTCACTGTGGTGCAAAATGCCAAAGAAAATGTGTCAGCGATAGTATACTGGTTGTTTTAATCAGGGCATAGCTGCTATCTTTTAAACAGCTGTATTTGATTGTGGTAGGGATGTAAAATGATGTGTTTGAGAGCGATCATTTTCATGCACTACATCGCACAAATGCTAGGTTTAATTTTTTAAAGTGCAGCTGTGGCTGCACATGCACACGCGTAAGCTATTCATGGCGTAAAATGAGATGAATGAATAACAGCTTTGAAAGACCATTCTGAATGTTCTCAAAGCAGCTCATTACATAAACGTCATCCTCACTTGGGCACTGCTCAGGATTATGAAGTTTAGTAAATGCAGGCCGTTTCAGGTTCAACAGCTCTGAGTCCGTGCTTTGATTATCCTCAACAAATAGCCTTAAATGTGAGGTTTCACTGCCAAGACTGTGGGTCACTACGGGCTACCAACAATAGCAGCTTTATTTGCCTTGAGCTGCATTTTGGCTTCAAGGCATAAAACCTCACAGTGTTACATGGTCGGTCTATTCTCTGTCATTTGTAAGAACTGGATACTTATTTAGGCTCAGGCCTGATTGCCAAGTACTCCACACTGCACTGTTGCACTCTGACGTCATGGCATTCAGAGAGTCAGTGATTTCTTTTCTACACAGTTTTATAATTTTGCTTTCTAAGAGGTTATTGTGATTTGGTACCATTTGTTTCTCCCTGTTGTGTAATCTTTAGCTCATAATCTCACCAGACATACATTGGCCCTGTGCTCATATCTGTCAACCCCTTCAAGCAGATGCCATATTTTGGGGAAAAAGAAATTGAAATGTATCAAGGCGCGGTGAGTAGATATCAGTTAATCTTAAATGAATTATATTGTATCATTTATTAAAAAACACATACACACGCATTTTAGGATGGTTGATGTGCTGCGATTTAGGATGGTAACAGTCTGAAAGACAAATGTTTTAAATGTACCCGTTAGATGCTGTGAAAACTTTCCAGCAGGCAGATGGTGCTGTCAGAAACTTGACTCAACCCTTGGAGAGGCTTGGCAGCACCTTCACAGAACACCCTGTTCGAGTCTGCCTCCCTTCTTGGCTGGCTGGTTGAGAGTGGACTTGATTTCCTAATCCAGGAAAACACTGAAAAGATTTAAAAATTCTAACCGACTGCGGAAGCATCACATGTGCCAAATTTAACAGTTGACTTTTACAAATGACAGTTGCACACAAGTGCACTGGGTTTATATTTGCATAGTGAGCCAACTCAAATTGCCAGAGGAAAGTTCATATTTGTTCCCGAATTTTTTTAAATAATCAGAAAAAGGCATCAAGTCCAAAAGGTTTGGCAAAGGTAACTTTCCTGTTCCTAACATTACAGACCTTTTGTCATGAACAAATGACATCAGTGTATAATTGCATTAGAGTCATTGGATTATTTTTATGGCTGTTTATATGTTAGTCACTCTCTCATTATTTTATAACTTTATTTTGCCACAAAACTTCAGTTTTTAAAAGTGTCTAATTTAGTAATAATTTCCTAAAACGTCCTGGCAACATAGTTTTCAGCGAAGAATACTAAAACAGGAGTTAACAGTGGATTAATTGAGCACTATTTACTGTGTTTTTCTATTATCAAATTAACACTGAATACTGCACTTTATGACAGTGGTTTCCAGCCTTTTTCGACTGACATAGCCTCAGCATACTGTTAATGCACTACTTTTACGTATTGATTTAATTTTACAGCTATACATTTTCTATTCTTGGTAACCAATTTTAAGCTTATCCATGATATTTAGCTGAAATTTAGCTAAGAAGTTCAATTGTTTATCTATACTGTTTGCTGACACTTTAACTGGTATCTGTACTTTTAGTTAAGTTTATTATTCCCTGTTTAAGCTAGCTTTTCAACTCTCTCCATTGTTTGTTTGCCAACATTTTCATTAGTTTATTTATACTCTTAGCTGACAAATTCCACTCTGCTCATACACTATATAGACAAGCGTATTTGGCCACACCTCGTAATCACTGAATTTAGATGTTTCATTCAGTCCCATTGCCACAGGTGTACAAAATCAGAGAGAGAACCACAGCATTTCAGCTGAGTAGTAGCAGGTTATGTAATGTGACAGAGTAGGATAGCCAAGTGTTGAGATGCATAGTGTGTAAATGTTGCCAGCGCTCTGCTGACTCAGTAACTGCAGAGTTCCAAACTTCCTCTGGCATTAATATCAACACAAAATCTGTATGCTGGGAGCTTCATTGCATAGATTTCCGGGGCCTTTCAGCTGCGCACAAGTTTTACATTGCCATGCATTAAATGGATTTGGCCAAAATTTGTTCTACATATGTCCAAACCATCTCAGGCTTGCCGCTCTGAGGCTCTGATATGTGCAAAGGAGGAACAGTAGATATATTGGACAAAGGATGTTGGAGATGGAGCCAGGCAGGAGGAGAAGAGGAAGAGCACAATGAAGGTTCATGGATGTTGTGAAGGAAAACATGCAGAGGGTTGGTGTTACAGAAGAAGATGCAAGGGATAGGGTGAGACAGAGGCAGATGATCCACTGTGGTGACCCCTAATGGGAGCATGAGGAAGAAGAAGAAAAAGAAGTCGTCTGTGGAATGACGACTCTTGCTTCTCCGTCTAAATGAGTTTTGGTTTGGCGAATGCCAGAAGAACTTGCCAACTGTCAGGTTTGGTGCAGGAGGGGTTTTTGTGCCGTTGGCCTGGGCCTGTTAATTCCAGTGAAGCGAAATCTTAATGTTTTAGCAATAACATATTTTGGATAATTTTATGCTTCCACTTTTGTGGGAACAGTTTGGAGAAGACCCTTTTCTCTTCCAGCATGGTTGTGCACAAAGCAAGGGCCATAAAGGCACTGCTGGATGAATTTGATATAAAAGAACTTGACTGGCCTGCATGGAGCCCTGACCTCACCCCCAACTAGCGTCTTTGGGATGAACTAAAATGGAGATTGTGAGCCAGGCCCTGTTATCCAACATCATCAACCTGATCTTACAAATACTCTTCTGGATGAATTAGCAAAAATCCCCACAGACACAGGGGACCAACTCCATATTAAGACCTATGGGTTTAGAATGGGATATCAGAAAAGCTCCTGTAGGTGTAGCGTAGGTAGTCTAATTCTTCTGTCTATATAGTGTACTTTTAATATCCATGTTAATAGCTAACATTTTGACTGCTGGCCATACATTTACTTAAATAATTTATAAATGTATAAATTTAGCTGGCTTTTCCAGCTGGCTTTCTGGGTTTTTTTTTTGTTTGCATTTTTAATGAATTTCTTTGTGCATATTAACGGTTGATTTGATATTTTATCCCCTGCAGGCTCAGTATGAGAATCCTCCTCATATCTACGCTCTGGCAGATAACATGTACAGAAACATGATGATTGATCGTGAGAACCAGTGTGTCATCATCAGGTAAGAAATTCTAATCATTTTCTTATCTGCCTTCATTACTCATCATTAGGTAATGGTATGTGACAACCAAAACTATGTGAAGAGCCAAAAGATCCTCATAAGCAGCTATAGTGGAGAGTGGCCTCAGAGTTTTTTTTAAAACATTGGCTTTATTTTAATCAAAATCATGACCCCAGAGTAAAAAATATGGCCAGAAGAGCAAGGCAAGCTCAAGTGGTGACCACAAGCAAAAGAGGTCGTCATCCTAAATTGCCAAAGGCATGGCTTCACACATATTCTGACTTATAAATAATTTGCAGTTTAACTAATGCACTGCCACTGCAAGGCCAGTAGGAGTTGCTGAGTTTTTCTGTTTATTGGTTCTACAATTTTACATTTTTGTAACTTTCAGCTCTTTATATTAATGTGTCAAATGTCTTGGATGTGATGGAGTGAGACCAAGGCAAGTGATAATAATCTGTGCAATGTGACCTGTGAGATCACACTATCGAACTGCTCTGCAGGTCATGATAGACGAGCAGATAACAGACTGAACAGGTCTGTCCACATCATTCAGTTGGGCTAATGCATGTGTTTCTTGGGTGTTTTTCCATTATCCCATTTTCAGCTTCAGTGAAATGCAAACTGAAGAGACAAAATGTACTAATATTTAAATAGGAAAACAATTCATATTTTACAGCTGTATCTGGCTGCTAGACCCTCAGGATGTGAGATGGAAACAAAGCAGCTGTTATTACAGCTATTTTTAAACAACTTCCTGTTTTAAAAAGGGAAAAATCGACACCTGCATGAGCCCAAGCTGAAAATCACTCACTCCCTTGATTTAGGGAATTTTTAGGTACTTTTACAGCCAGCTTCAGTTTGGTGAATGTTTCTGGGTTACAAAGCTGAGAAAAGCATGGTGTCATTACTGGAGCTTTATCTATGGTCCACTCATCTGAGCAGCGTGGTTGCTATAGTGCTTACCTCATGATGAATGACCCCTGCTTCAGCACTTTTGAGTGTTGTTTGGACAGCCAGCAGTTGCTCGTTCAGTTTCCCACATAAAAGCACTGAGGTGGATTTTGTGATTGACTAAATCAGCAAACAAAAGCATGGAAGTGGTTTTATGATGAACAAGGTCTCACTAAACAAAGACTACTCTGAACTGCTGGCCATGCAGTGCAGTCAGCACCAACCTGTGTTAGCGTTTTTTATATTTACTGAGAAAATCTGTGAATTGGAAACAAGGGGAATTTGACATATAGTAGTCGAGGAACTTTTTGGTTCCTCTAATATTGTAATACTACTTGAGCACAGGATTGTTTAATGTTTATTTTCCCCTGTCATTTTATGATGTGATAGAAATGTTTTTCTTTTGGCATCTCTGTCAGACATTAAAAGTGTGAAATAAAGCAGTTATGCTATTCATGTTTGGCACTCCCCATCAAGCTAGTGGTAGGACAAACTGCTGCTCCTACCTAGGTATGACAAGGGTTCTGCCAGAAATATATAGTCTCATATATAGTCTCTGTTTGTTGGCGGTTTCACATGATTTCATGTTTCTCGAAGCCAGCTTAAATTTCAGTCACATGATGTGTGAACAACAGCTTCTTAAACCTAATCCCACAAAAAACAGGCTTTTTCATCGCTTGGCTGGCTTTTTACCAGGATTCTTTTCTTTTTAAATGATTGTTTGTGAGATCATTTCCACACATGCCCCTGCCTTTCTTTTCATAAGTGCCAGCAGAGCAAGTTACTATTATAATTACACCAGTTTTTGAAGGACAGTGTGTGTTGAAAGATTGTCAAGATACTTTTGATGACCAGAATATACAGGTTTAGTCATTAGGTGTTGCTTACAGCACCCAACGGCATAATTTCAAGTGTACTTTGAATTTATTTTAGGCTTTTCCATGTGTGTGTGAATGTACCTGGAAGTTTCCACATATATTATTTTACTTTTTCATTTACATGGGAACCAGCAGTGTACATAGGTGGCACACCATCATTGTTTCTAACCTCTGCTGATGTCCCTATGATCTGAAAATGTAAAACTTCAGTCATATAAAAGTAACTACATCGTATTACGCAACCATTAACCACTTTTATTTACAGAATACATACATTTGGATGCAAGATATCTAATGAAAAGAAGGATGAATAATTTTATGTATTTATAGCAAAATGACTCATTCAGTCTACTTGTTTAACTGATGCAGTGTCCCTCTTCTCATTCATCTCCAAATTTAAATTTGCATTTGACTGCTCACCAATTAAGATATGGTAGCATAGATGTGAAACAAAAATACAAGGATGTGCAATCAGCATACAGAATGGATATTATTATTATTATTTTTCTTTTACAAGTTATTACCTGGTGAAGGTAGGACTTGGAAATGAGTTGCTAATCTTACAAGGGAAGAAATTTTAAATTGCAGTGGCACGTTGGGTGCACACTTTCTCAAAGAAGAAGGTGACAAAAGTAAAAGATTAGGATAATGTATAGAACAAAAAAGCAAACTTAAAGTTTTAATATTTTCCTTGCTTTAAGTTTGTGTGCTTAATTTTACCAAATGTCTTTGAGTGGATAGTGCATGATTCTAACACAAATCAGTGTCAATAATCATAAGACGTGTCTAATATGCAGTCAAAGATCATAAGACATAACATAGGTAGTATATTATGTATGTTATGCAATGAATAAACTTTCTATAATTGTGTGTTGTGTCTACTTCACTGAATCTGCTTTTTCCTTTCTCAAAATCTGTTTTAATAGGAATGTTTTAATCCACAGCTAAAGTTTGAAAGTATACAATAGTTGGTTGTATGTGGTTTCAGTTTTTGGATTGAGCATTAAAACAGGCTTCTACGGCTTAAATGCATGAACAAGTTGATGTTTTTAACACTCTGTAAAAACAATACACTGACATTATCACACAACAAAATCTTCTCAAACATACTGTACATACAACTCAGCTAGTACTGTGGGAATGCAGTGGATGCCTTACTGGATTGAAAACCACCAAAACTGAAACTCTATGTTGAATGAGCATCCTTCACATAGCTCAAGTCAGTAATAATTTATGAAAGATAATGTTTAAACCACCCTTCCTCTGCTCTACATTGTGTAACTCATGTCCTTGTTTGGTTAATAAATCTCTGCAGAAGTCAACAATGGCTTCAGCACTGAAACTCCGCAACAATGAGTCCTGCCCTTTTGGGGGTTTCAATGGGCCTCGAAGTCCCACTGCAGCTTGTGCTGGAAATAGCTCTGTAGAGCGTAGCTTGCAGGAGGTGAAGCAATGCTCTCAGATGGAGATCGGGTTTGTTGTTTCTGACATTAAAATAAAACTGAAACATCAGTTCCTTACTTGGGTCCAAACTGCACAGCAAGGAAATCCGGGCAATACTTTAGGATCTGGTAGAGGCTAGGAGGTATAGAGTGGGATGTGTGCAACTGTATAGAGACTGCTGTGTAATGGAGTTGCTCCCATGACTTCCTCTGGCAGCCTCTAACAGTGTGCAGCTGTGTTTCTCACAGTGGCTGTACCAACCTGACTCTA
The DNA here is from genome assembly GCA_015106775.1 of Etroplus canarensis. Lineage (NCBI taxonomy): Eukaryota > Metazoa > Chordata > Actinopteri > Cichliformes > Cichlidae > Etroplus > Etroplus canarensis. The sequence continues at coordinate 13,583 of VUQH01054352.1, read as the reverse complement.
CTTTAAGGCGCAGAAAGAAAAAACAGACTCCTCCGTCATCCACTGCCAAGCCACATATGTCAAAATAAGTATGACCCTGGCACGGTGAAAGGCAAGGAGGGATAAAGGCAAGTGTAGTCTGAGGGGAAAAGATATGAAGGAAAAATATGTAAACAAAACTGAATAAATGTCCTTATTACTGTAATGTTCATCTCCCTAGATTTCCAAAAGCCTGTCACTCATTTAGCCGCTGGCTTCAAATTTGCACATATCGCTGGGTTGGGTTCATACAGTAAATGGTAGCTGGCTAGATGGGACTGCTCATTTAAAAGATTCGGCATTAACTTCTGAGGTAGAAACACACAAAACGTCATACACACCAACACATACAAAAGCCTTCAAACTGGTAAACTGCAGCTGCTCTCACGTGTTATAGTCTAACATTTAGTATTATAAATTACTCTAAATATGTTAAATAACTAATTTTAATCAGAATTTTAACTGAATGAAGAGTTTGTGTTGTCCAGATGGTAGAAGTATTTGGACATTTACACATCTTTTGCTTTTCAGACTCCTTGCTTTGCAATATTCAGTTTGAAGTAATGTAGTAGTTATGGATACCAAGTCTGACACAGAGATCATCTGAATGACAGAGGTTCTGGTGAATAGCTATGGATAATTAAGAGATCCTGACCACTCTCTTCATCACTTACTGGACAGCTGAACACTTTCTCTAACATCTGTTTCAGCTCTCCTGCCACATGGAAAGATACTGCATTCGTTTTAGGTTTGAGCTCCTTGTATCATGTTGGATTTTGATTTGTTGAGCTCTTTACTTTTTTATAGTTTGTACTGCTGCTGTAACACAGTAATTCTGTAACTCTTGGGATAAATAAAGTATTTCTTGTCTTATTTCATATTTTGAGTAGGTTTATGCTAGATTGTTTGGGATACAAGTATTTGGACACTTGTCTACTGAGGTTACAGATACTCACTGATTACAAAGAGTTTCCCCACACAATATTAAATATGATGATTTTGTAGTCTTTTTGTGTCTGTCCGGTTACATTTGAACCTCCCTGCTTTGGGCACTATGTGTTTAAAGGGGTAGATCTCCTACACAGTTTTGTTTACTCTATTAGTTTAAATATATTTAGAATTGCTCATCAAAATTGAGCTTAAAATCTTTTATTCCAGGTTGATGGTGCTGAAGCACAAAACCAGAGGATCAAAACGAAAAGTTTAAATTGCTAAATACTTACTGTCTGGACTTTACAGTGTTTAATAGTTTAGTAGCTCATAACATCGTATTTGTTACAGTGTTTTTAAGAAGAACAAGCACATGAAAAACCAATTTAAAATGGACTTCCTTCTGTTTTTGAATATGCATGTAAAAATATGTGTTTATCAGAAATTAAAGACAAGTGAAAAAAGTGTGCACACCTTGACTTATGCAGAAAATATTTGCTGCACAAACATTTTAGGCTGAGCCGTTCGAAGGCAGGCTTATTTTTGAATATCAGATCATGTACAGGTGAGGGTATTACATAAACTAAACTAGACTGGTTATCCAGCAAGATACTTCTGGCATGAGAACAAGCAGGAAAATTCACAATAAGATCGCAAAAATCTAAACAATCAATACAAGGACTTCTGCAATAGACATCTAAAATTGTAATACCAGTGTCAATCAAGCAGAGAGGCTTTTTTTGGTCACTGGTAGCATCTTTACCAAATATAAACAGTTGATGTGTGAGACAGAAAATAATGACTTAGCGAAAATAAACCCTGAGGTAAAATGCCGAATAATGCAGGCTTGCATGAATCATTTGGGGCATGAGTACACACAGGAAATTTTCAGGTGAAGCCGAATTTGGCTCAAGTTTGAAAAAGGGTTTTATCTGTTTTTTTTGTTGGTTTTTTTAGTGGAGAAAGTGGAGCAGGGAAGACTGTGGCAGCCAAATACATTATGAGCTACATCTCCAGAGTGTCAGGCGGTGGGCCAAGAGTACAGGTGAGTGGAGAGACTTCTTCTTCTGCAGGACAGTCTATAAATGAAGAATTAAAAACTTGAAGTGTTCATTTGCACAGATTGAATAATAAACAAATAGAACTAGAATGATAATGACAATCACTGCACACCTGTATGAAATCAAACCACCAGCTGCTATGTCATTCCTACACTGTTTTCCTCACTTTGCCCAAATCTTTGTCTTGTCAACCTTATCCTTTGTACCATATTATCAGCCCATCAGCAGTCTCTCATTTGTTCAGTCCCCTCCAGCCATCTGGCAGCCTCCCCATACCAGCAGATGTCCAGTTCCTAAGCTCTAAAGTTCCTAAGATCTAAAGTTTGATGAAGAAATGTCTGCACCGTGATGGCAGTGGGATTTTTATATTTAGGCCACTCTGTAATCACTTTCAAGCTTTAAATTTAACATTAGACTCATTAGACTAAACCTCATGTGCAACGGCTACACAGCTTTATTATTCCATGTTTAGAGTTGCTAGCCACAGTACACAGTACAAATATACACTTCTAAAGCAAGTCATAAAATGACTCCATTGATACTCTCAAGACTACTTCATACTTCTTTTGGGCCTCTCCAGCTCTGCACAAAGTGTTCAGCATATGCATACTTATGCAGTTTGCTATCAGTGTATGTTCATCAACGTCAGAATAGGAGAGTGAAAATATGTTACCACCCTTTCAGTTCAGCTGTTTTAACATGATCATTTTCTCTTTGATTAATCATGTCTAATAATACTTGTTGATATTTTTATTCAGTTTATCATCTTGAGATCATGTTGGAATAAAGTTATTGCTGAAACAACCTTAAAATATGTAAAATACTAAACTGATAACTGTATGAATGCCTCTCAGTGAAGGATCTTTTCCTTTGTATTGGACTAACAGGAAAAAAAATCCAAGAAATACCACGGAACCTCTGCGAACAATAGTGGAAGTGGGAATATCTCTGTCTGCTGCACTGATTTAAAACTCATGTGTTTCTTACACACACATGGCTCACAGGGAAGATAATGCCCTCCAGATTTTCTGTGTCTGTCTGTAGATGTGCATGTGTGCGTCATGCTGCTATCTTAGTGGAAACTTTCAGATAGTCAGGGTGTGAAGTATGTGGTGTCTTTACCTGCTGTACCATCTGTTTGTGATGTAGCTTCAACTCATTGAATTTGTCTCCTCACAGCATGTTAAAGACATCATCCTGCAGTCCAACCCACTGCTAGAGGCCTTTGGGAATGCTAAGACTTTGAGGAACAACAACTCCAGCAGATTTGTAAGGCTGGTTCTTTTCTTTGCTGAAAAAACATACAGTGTACACATCTTCGTTTTTATTTTTACAATGGAGGGTTTCAGTTGTATTACTCACAGACACAGATACAGCAGGGGTTAGTTACTGTGGAATAAGCTTTTTGTGGCTCACCTTTGTGCTGAGAGTTCTGAAAACAAGGATTTATAGTAACAGTTTGCCTTCATTTTTCTGTTTTATTTTATGAGGCAGCAAACCTCATCAGCATCCTGTTTAACCAGAAGTGCTGTGAGGACACATGGTACAGAAAGACACACATGAAAAACCACGGAGGCACATTTTCTACTGCTTCCTAAGAAACTTGACCAGCATAAAATAAGAACGAGCTCCTTTTGGAAATTGCAATTCCCCTGAATTTTTTCAACTGAGTCAATTAGTTAAATACACAAATAGCAGATACTATAAAATATATTTTTAGTTCAATTTTTAGAGAACAAAAATGGTTTGGCTTAAGACCAGTACTTTTAAAGTGCTGACTTTGAATAAATAGTGTCTCTGTTCAGTTTTGGGCTTCTGGTTTCAGCTTGACTGGAACATATATTACATTACAGGCTGGTCTGGAGACAAAAGCAAGACAAAAAGCAGGATCATATTTTTATATAAATACACACACACACTACTAGCAACCCTGGAAGAGCCAGGTGCCAGTATTTTCAGACCTTATAGCTCTGGCTTTTAAGCTTTATTGCAGCCTGCCGCAATACTTTAAAAAAACATGTTTTGATCCATCAGGGGAAATACTTTGAGATCCAGTTCAGCTCTGGCGGCGAACCAGACGGAGGGAAAATCTCCAACTTCCTGCTGGAAAAGTCACGTGTTGTCATGAGGAATCCTGGAGAACGGAGTTTCCATATATTCTACCAGGTAAAATTTTTTTTTGTACTGAGGAATGTATAGGACACATTTGGCCTGTGAGGGGATTTCGGGACAGTTTGGGATTAGTAAAGTCACTTGGCTGCAGGAAGAGGGCTAGTCTGTTTTTGTTGTGCGTTGTCCAAAGTTTGTAACAGTACAGTATTCTTTAAACTGAAAATAGAGCACAGAAAATGCATTATAGAAAATGTACGTGTTGTATTATATCTACATTTTTCACACACAATTAGACACTTAATTTCTGCTCTGCAGTTGATAGAAGGAGCCAGTGGGGAGCATAAGAGCAACCTGGGAATCACAACCCTGGATTACTACAGTTACCTCAATCAGTCTGGTTCCTACAAAGTGGATGACATCAATGACAAGAATGATTTCCAGGAGACAATGGTACAGTCAGATTCCTTCTCTTTTTCCTGGCAGTCTCGCAGTCAGTGGTGTTATGTCTATGTTGGTGAAAATCAGGCCAGTGTTCATGTCGCTCACAGTCTCTTCTTTACATTCCACTCCCTCCCTAGCAGTCTTCTTTTTCTTTTCTTTTTTTTTTCAAAAGCCTCCTCCTGTTTTTGTTTACCAGCGAGACCGCAACAGGAGTAATTAGAGAACATGAGCTAGGTACCGCAGGAGTGAGTAAACCTACACTGTGGCCCTGATTTAACATGTTTTTTTCCTTTTACTTCCCCAGCAAGCCATGGATGTGATTGGCATCTCTCCAGAGGACCGCTCCATGGTGCTTCAGATTGTAGCTGGAGTCCTGCACCTGGGAAATATCAACTTCAAGGAATCAGGCAACTATGCTGCTGTGGAGAGTGAAGAGTGTAAGTAAGCACACACAAAGAGCAGATAACCAGTGGACGACCATCACTGCTATCCAAAGAGTCATATCAATAAAAGCGATAAGGTTCTAACAGTCAGCAGATGGTAATGATACTGAGATTAAAGTTGAGCTGTGGTAAATCTTTGCTTCTCACTGGGTTCTTGTCCTGAGCTGCCCTTCTCTGGTTGGTTTTGGAGGATGTTTCTCCTTCACCACTTTCACTCCCTAAAGTTTTATTGTGTTAATGCAGGGCTGCAGCCAGCTGTCTGGAGTACTCCAGGCCATGCTAGATCACCAGAAAATAAAATGCTATTATTGAAGGTCTGGACGTATTTCGTCAGAGCCTAAAATTACTTGGAAAAATACTTCTTTTTCTGTCTCCTTCCCACTGGCTTCTCCTGCTGCATTTTATTCCCCTCTCTCTCCCTTGCTCTTTTCTTTTTTCCTCATGCTGCATCTGTATGATGCAGATGAGAGTGCAGTTGCCAGTGTACAAAGCACTGGTTTGTTCAGTGCAGATGTAACAGCGGCGCTTCATAATCTCTGCCTTTCCTGTTCCTTTCAGTCTCCCTTCCTGTGTGCTTTAACTGTAATGTGCTGTTATATTATTGCTTCCAACATAAAACTACACTGACCACACTTCACCATTATCGATTCACACTTCACAAGGAGAGTGAAATCATCAAAAAAAAATGTGGACATTATTAGACTCTTTATAAAAAATTGACATAACCACCACAACATCACCCAGTGTTTTTTATGTTCAATTTTAGCTGTATTTTGGGAGATGAGCCAATAAGTTTAATTAGTAAGCTGCATTTATAGATTGTATGGATGCATAGCACAGAGACCGATACCTGCTACTGACAGGTTGAAAAAATATTATAATTTCATCTTCTTAAACTGAAGAACAAACTTTTTGGATGGTCTCTGCCCGTATCAAGCCATTGTATTCATTAGATAATTCATTAACGTATTCAGGAGGTTGAGTTCAGCCGCTGAAATTACCAGAGGTGAGGCCTAGCAGACAGCAATTGGCTTACCTGTCAGTGAAAGCAGCCACACCCCTGATTTTAAGCCCTCACTAAAAGTTGAACAAAGCAGGGGTGGTAGTGTAATTGTTAAGGTGCCAGCCTCATGATCGAGAGGTCGTGAGTTCAAATCCTGGTCAGACCCCCCACCGTGCCAAGACCCTTAGGCAAGGTCCCAACCGCAAGTGTACCTTTGTTCACCCAGAGGTAAAAAATGGGTACCAGTAAAATACTGGGACGGTAACCTGGACTAGCGTCCCATCCAGGAGGAGTCTAACTCCTAAGTCGCTTCGTGCTACAGAAACCAGGGATAAGCTTCAGCCCGATGAGCCTTGTAAGCTCGGTTTTAAAAGCCCAAAGGATTTTACCTTTTTTTAAAAGTCGAATGAGTGGCTGTAAATATGCTTTCTAATGCTGTAAAGTTAGGTATTTTAACATGGAAGTCTGTGGGGACTGACTTGCTTTTGGTGCCAGTGTCAAGGCCTCTAGAAAACTGCTCTGTATTCATTTTCAGCTTAGAGTTTGCCACTTGATTTTATTACCTTTGGACAGAGTCAGGCCAGCAGTTTCCCCCACTTTCTAATCTTAACTGTTAAGTAAGCTAGGGTGGTGAAAGCAGGTTGCAATTTTATATTTACACACATACTGATATGAAATGTACAGAGAGAAGAGTAGGTTTTGCAAAATAATTTATTAAAGACATGAAGATCTTCTACGAGAATCTCATCTGTTTTCTCAATTTTTGTCTTTTTCAAAACAGTAACACTTTTTGGTGCCCCAAGGTGTACTTCAGTTTTTTACTGACCGAAGAACTCCCATGGCTAAAATTTAACATGCAAATATCCAAGAGTCAATTTTAGAGAAGGGAAGTGTGATATGACAGGGTTGTTCATGTTACATCTCACTGGAATTAAGCAGCATGCTTTAAAAACCTCTGTTCTGACATCTATCCTTGGCATTACCCACTGCTGCTTTGCCTAACAAATATCCTATAGGAAAACTTATGGTTATGACCATTGTTCCCAAACTTCACATACACAATGTATTCAGGCCTCCTGGTCATCATATACAACCGTACCTTTATTGCTGAACACAACAGATGACTTCTCCTTATGATTTAAGCAGGCATATGGTCAGTCACACCCTCTTGTCCCAAAAGGGGAGCTTCTACAGTGGTCTGGTGCATTCCCAGACTCAGCGAGTCTACAGGCCTGAGAGCTATTTCCTTTTAGGGGAAGTGAGTCACTGTAATAAGGCAGGGAGGGGCTCTCAGGGGACATTATCAGCACCAGGTCAGGGCAAGATCTGTGGTGTGTGCCACACTTCTTTTTTTTTTAAATTTAGCCCAGTAGCTACTATTCTGCTATTGTACACTTAACCACAGTACAAAACTCCTGGGCTCTGAATTATGTGTCATCATTTTAGCTGCAGAATCAATAACTTTGTAGTTTCATATCACAGTCACATGCAGTGTGATTATAAGGTGTTTTATAGCCGTTGTCACCAATTAATAAGCGTAAAGATACATATATTGGAGCCCTGAATTTACAGCGTTTCTCTATGAAAAGCAAAGGTTACATGAGGCTGCCTTTCCAGTAAGGGCAGTCCTGCATATTTGCATACTGATTTTCATAGAAATGTCTCGTAGTTTTTTCAGAGTAGTTAATAATATGCTGCTTTATTTCTTAGTTTAACCTACCAGTGCAGTAGCAGAATGTTATGACAAATATTTTGATGAAAAAACAGAATATTGTGACCTAAGAGTATCAGTCAAATACAATGGCTATAATCATTTTTAATTAATCAGCTGTTTGCTTTCTTGATTAATGACTGAAACTATAAAATGTTAGAAAATCTATAGCAAAAAGTGCAAATTACAGTTTCCCATTGTCCTACTATTCAAAGGTTGTGTTTCATCCAAACTAAGGACCCAAAGAATTTAAATTAACATTACACAGGACAAAGGAAAGTAGAAACTTGTCTTATTTGTGACAGTTGGAGCAAATCAAAAACATACTCGATTTATCTACTGTTATATTTCTGATGTATAGCGATGGCTGTAATGCCAGTATTTGCAATAATTTGCCTGAGAATATGCTTGGATAACCAAATTATCATATTTATTTTTTAGTAACAGCATCTGTTTACAGTATATAAATCCATGCAAAATTATACTCTGTACCAAAGCAAGTGATTTAAAAGTTCTACTGGAGTTCTGTTTCAGTTCTGTTTGGAACAAACTGTCACAAATGCAGACACAGTGAGTTAAATGAACCTTTATAAAGTTACAGCTTCTTTTGTGTCTTTTTCACCTCTCTTATTATCTCCCTTCTTTTAATAGTTTTAGCCTTTCCTGCATTTCTGCTTGGAATTGACCAGAGCCGCTTGAAAGAGAAACTGACAAGCCGAAAGATGGACAGCAAGTGGGGAAATGCAGTGGAGTCTATCGACGTGACGCTGAACGTGGAGCAAGCGTGTTATACACGTGACGCCTTGTCCAAAGCTCTCCATGCACGTGTGTTTGACTACCTGGTTGAGGTATGATGACAAGTTTATACTGCTTTGCAATGATTAATACAGAGTACTAATGCTGGTAATTCGATTGTATTTTAATAACAGTTATTTTTAATTTCAGTCCATCAACAAAGCCATGGTGAAAGATCATCAGGAGTTAAATGTTGGAGTCTTGGACATTTATGGATTTGAGATTTTTCAGGTAAATGTTTTAGGATCTTTCACAGGCTGACACATGGCTGCAGGAATATAACTTTGCAGCAATGTGTAAATGAGATTAATTGGTATTAGCACTGAGTATTTAAACAGATTTAACACAAAGGATGAGACTAATGTATAAAGTATGTGGATTAGGGTCCATCTCCTGATTGAGACAGCAGACTTCAGCATGCTTTTTTAATCTGATTACATCTTTGTTTACTTTGTTTAATGAGACCGGACTTTTGTATTGTTGTGGTTTGCAAACAGCTCTTTATTTCTTTTATCAAAGTTGCTAACATGCTCATGATGCTATTTTGCATCCACTGTAAAGATAGGGTTTTTGCATGAACAATGTAAGAAAAGGTCAGCTACATTCTGGTGACCACAGGGCTTTAGACAGGAAGGTGCAGACCTCTGTTACCTATGGTTCAGGCTGAAGGTCCATTGTATGTGCTGTGAAATACACAATGTACCCCTTCCTTTAACATCAGTCAGTCAGTGCATAGCTCCCACTCTAAACAAAGCCCATTGAGCTTAGAGGATATCCGCACTCCACTTGAAATAAAGCTCACTTAGTCTGTGTGGATTTTATTAACCATGTTATCTTGATTAGAAAAATGGATTCGAACAGTTCTGCATCAACTTTGTGAATGAGAAGCTCCAGCAAATATTCATCGAGCTGACTCTAAAGGCAGAGCAGGTAATGTTCCTCCGCACTCTTCTTTTCTTGCTCCCTCTTTGCCCCTGATGTTTCTTCAGTTGTTTTTTCTCTCTAACTTTGGACTTCATGTCTTGCAGGAGGAATATGTACAGGAGGGCATCAAATGGACTCCTATAGAATACTTCAACAACAAGATTGTGTGTGATCTCATCGAGAGCAAAGTAAATATACTATGAGTAAATAATAAAACAGTAAACAAACTAGAAAGATTTTAGGTCATACAAATGATGTACATTTATTTAAACACTCAAAAACATGTCATGACAGACAATCTTGGGGAGTGCTGAAACCAATGGAAAAATAACGAGTAAATTTTCAAGCAAAAAAATGTGAAATATTCTTATTTTCTCAGATTTTTAAAAATTCTGCTGTAATTCACTTTTAGAGGGTGGGGGCTGTTGGGCTTAAATTTTAAATTTAATGTAAATATGTCCCCTGTAAGCTATATGAGTTTGTGTTTGATAGAGTTTACTAATTTTGTAATGATTTAAGATTTATTTGTTCATTAAGAAAGAAACTGGGAGATTACTTTGTAAAAAAAAAATGAACTACAATATGCAGATAAGTTCAAACTTAGGACCTGTATATTTGAAGGCAAGAATTAAGTAAATTAAAAATTAATGAAATCTGTCAATTCTATGAGATACTGTTCTAATAACAAACGGGCTTGAGGTCAAAAATGCAAACCAGGATAAATAAGGATATAATAATATGTTAATCTTGTTTACTAGTATTGTAAAATGAGTTGCCCAGCTTCCTGCCAAGTTTTTGCTCTGTTGCTTTGACTTGCAGCTTAATACCCTCTAACGTGCCGACATGCCTCTTAATTTGATTTATCTGTCCTACTGAGAGGTCTAATCCAAGAAATCCACAACAACGGCTTTAAAACAAGCCTCCATCTGAGAGGAGCAGGGGATCTGTATCAGTGCCTGACAGTTTGGTTCTTTGGCTAATCCACTGACAGGTTTACACAGTGGTAATACTGCTCTCTGAGTCTGACACAGTGTTACAGCTGTATTGTCTGAAGACCAATGATCAGCTTCTGACTTAACGAAGACAAATTGGACCAACAACCGTGAGAGTAATGTTTAGGAGAGGCTGGTTGAAAACAGCTAGACTGTAAGCAATATATAGCTTTTGTAGCTTTCACATCTTGTTTCAAAGATTTGTGTGAAACAAAATGTCTTTGTGTGTTTCATAAATTATATATTTAATATATATACATTCATCTGGAGAATGGAAGCACACCCCATGATTCAGTAGTAGCAAGAAATTAATTTGATATATTTCCACCATGTTCCCAGAATCCTCCTGGTATCATGAGCATCCTGGATGATGTTTGTGCAACTATGCATGCTGTGGGTGAGGGAGCAGACCAGACCATGCTGCAGAAGCTCAGAGTTCAGATCAACACTCACGAACACTTCAACAGCTGGAACCAGGGCTTCATCATCCACCACTATGCTGGCAAGGTAAGTTTCCGTGCACTTAGTGCTGCATACATTTTTGGCATTTTGGAGTGTTTGTTTGCTTACTCTGACAACTGGCTTCATTATGTGTTTGACAAACATCAGTCCTCTCCAATTTGAGTGGGAAGTCATTCATATTTCTGCAAAAAAAAATGAACACATATGTACTAGCAAATAGTACATATACATTTTTTCCCAAAAAAAAACAACTTCTTAGGTTCAGAAAAGCATCCCCATGCATTTGCCTTTGTCCTGGTGTCAACTTTAAAATAATATATTATGTATACACTCTGCAGCTGTAGGTTAACTTCTGGAAATAGAAACTTATTAAAAAGTCATTTTTATCGTGTTGGAGCTGTTCCTCCGTTCTTGTAAGATCTGTCATAAATGCCAGTTTTGCAGATGGTGCTTCAATCTGTGTCGTCCACGTCTAAAGTAACTTTTCCTTCTTTTCTTTGTTGTTTGTCTATGGTTGCATTTTCCTCCTTGTATGAAACAGTGTCGTTTCTGTTTATCAGCCTCATTTAAGCTGAGCATTACAGTTCATTAGATGTCTTCTTTTGCCTTCATTTTGATTTCGGTGGTCTGAGCCGAGGTTGCCTTGTGTCATTCTCCAGATGTGTGGTGGCTTCAGCCTGGTACACATGCCGTAGGCTTAATGAGCCATGCCATTAAGGCTTGAGGGGCTCCCATGCCTGCACTCAAAATATTCCCCCTGTCTCAGGCTACAGTATGGAAGAAATAACTGAGTTTCATTTACACACTTTTAAACCAATGGTGGTTTTATATGGATACTAATCCTGGGACCTGAAACCTTTCATTTTTTTTCCCCATAAACTTCAGGCCACTGATTTAGGTCAGACTATCAGTTTCACTTTTTATTTTCACAGAGGGGTCATCTTCCATTTTGCTGGAGGTTTCAAACAGTTCAACTTTCTCCACTTTGGTAATTACGACTCTATAGAAATCCTTCTGTATCCCTCTCTTCCAGGTATCCTACGATGCAGAGGGTTTCTGTGAGAGGAACCGAGACGTCCTATTTAATGACCTCATTGAGTTGATGCAGAGCAGTGAAATGTAAGTAACTCCTATTTGCACATTGCACTGACAAGTATGGCAAGTATTTCTATGGTGCTCACTTGAAGGGAGTCTTCTTTTGTGATGCACATGGTTATAATTGAATACATCTGAATCAGAGCTTCAGACATTAAAGTGCAACAGGAAACTGGCAGTACATAGCTAAAGTGTGCAGGGCAGGGTTACGTTTTGCCCTCTGCCCTGAATCACGTCTGGCTGCTGTCCCATTATGTGACTTTTGGGGTCTACTCATTTTGCCCTTACAAGTGCAGGCTCCTGGTAATGCTGCACTGTGAAGTCTGCTCCCCCTGTGTTATGGTTTGTTAGGCTTTCTTTGTTGTCAAAGTAGCCATCTGTGCAAACAGCCTGTATTGTCTGTGTAACCCCCGCAGGCGTCCTTTGTAAGGCGTGAAAGGAGGTTATGCCAAAATCCCACTCAGACACATGCTAGAAGATACATAACATAGATGCACTTCACACACACACACACACACACATATATATACATACATATATATATACTCATAAAGATTATGATTGTATTGTTTTACCTGCATCATGTTATCCAGACAAGCCTTTTAACTGTGTTGGGCCTCACCACTTAATCATTGAATTCAGGTAATTCATTCATTCCCATTGCCACAGGTATATAAAATCAAGCACCTAGCTATGCAGTCTGCCTTTACAAACATTTGGGTTGGGTTAAAGAGCTTACTGAATTTAAGCACGATACTGTAATAGGATGCCACCTTCTCTCCTAGATATTCCATGATTGCAAAGTGGATGCATTTAGGAGCCACACCAACTCAAACATGAAACTACAGAGTGGGTTCGTTGAGTGCTGAGATGCATAGTGCATAAAAGTTGCCAACACTCTGCTGACTCAGTAACTACAGAGTTCCAAACCTCCTATGGCATTAACATCAGCTTGAAAACTGTGCTCCGGGAGCTTCATGGCATGGCTTTCCATGGCTAAGCAGCGGGAATATATCCTGTGGAATGATGAATCATGCTTTTCTATCTGGCAGTCTGATGGACGAGACTGGGCTTGGTTAATCCCAGGATAACATTACCTGTCTCAATGCATTGTGCAAACTGTAAAGTTTGGTGAAGGATATAATGCAGCGGGGTTGTTTTTCTGGGGTTGGCCTGGGCCCCTTAGTTCCAGTGAAGGGCAATCTTAATGTTGTATTTCCCAAGACATTTTGGACAGTTTTCTGCTTTCAACTTTGTGAGAACAGTTTGGACAAAGCAAAAAGAAAACCATTTTCTGTTTCAGCATAACTGTGCCACAGTGCACAAAGCAAGGACAGTAAAGACATGGTTAGGTGGGTTTGGTGTTGAAGAAACTAACTGTTCTACACAGAGCCCTGACCTCAACCCCATTCACCACCTTTGAGATTAACTAGAACAGAGGTTGTGAGCCACTCTCACAGACACACTCCAAAATCTAGTAGAAAGCCTTCCAAAAAGAGTGGAAGCTGTTATAGCTGCAAAGAAGGGACCAACTCCAGTATCAGTACACTGTAAAAAAAAAAAAAAAAAAAAAAAAAAAAGAAAAAAAAAAGCCAC